>JAOYMO020428299.1:0-22940 GCA_025802455.2 Iodosphaeria phyllophila | reverse complement strand
GTAGCTTACCTGATAAGGAAAGGAGATCCCACAGACCCAGAAAATAGTGGACTACCCATCGTTAGATATGCCGACAGACCTCCACGTAAGCAGATATTTCACGAAAACGTTTGTTTAATGGCAGAGTGGGCCGGTGTAAAGATCAATTATGAAGGAGACATCAACGACTTTATTGAGGTTTATGAGCAAATGGATCGTTCCGAGTACCTGATGAGCAGACCAAAGGTTGCTATTGACCCCACAAAGAGCTTTATGCACCGTAAGAAGCTGGCACGTCAAAAAGGAACGCTGAGTAAGGATTCGTTCTCGCTGCAGAAAACTTTTGACCTCACCCATGATTACGTGGAGATACACTGCCATAAGATTTATTTCATTGAGTTGATCACGAATCTCCTTAGGTATGATCACTATAAACGCACAAAATCAGATGATACCGTAGCTTTCGGTATAGGGTTGGTGGGCACGTTTGAAAATATAAAATCAGAGGAGACAAAACCAATGAAATTCTTGCAGAAAAAGCAGTCTCGCAAATATTATTAAATTTCCGTTACTTTTGTTTTAAACAATGGTACTATGACAGGCGCAAACAGCTTTCCTAACCCGCTAAGTCCCGATAGCGTAAAGAACACCCCCGAGTATGGCTTAAAAGTTATGACAGCCGCTTATGATCAATGGAATCGTGGCGTTGGTGAGTCAGCAGATGCCAGAAAAAACAGGTTTGAATACAATCGTTTGTTCGCTCAGGGTCAGCAGCCCATGGAAGAATACAAGGATATTCTGGATCTTGATGGGGAAATGTCTGTTATTTCATTGTCGTACCATCCTCTTCCTATCGCCATACCATTTATTAATAGGACCATAGACCGGTACATGCAACGGATTGAAAAAATCCAATGCAATGCCATAGATCCCCTCAGTCAAACTAAGAGAGAGAGAGCCCGTGATGAAGCCTTATTTAAGATGAAGCAGAAGGAACAGATCACGGCTGTTCAACAACAATCTGGTGTAGAACTAGAAGAATATTCAGAACAGGACCCTACGGATGAGCAGGAGCTAAACATACAGTTCGGGTTTAACTTCAAGCAAAAAGAAGAATTATTGATGGAGCAAGGCATTGACCTTGTTTTTTACGATAACGGATGGGATGATGTTATTAAAAAAAGAATATTGTGGGATGGGATCACCGCGGGTATTGGTCAGGTTCGTAATTATATAGACGAAAACGGGAAGCTTAAAAAACGTGTTACTAAGCCGGAGAATATTGTATGTTCTTATACGGAATGGGATGATTTCAGAGACTGGCAGTATCAAGGTGAGGTTTATGATATGTCTATATTCCAGATCAGACAACTGTTCCCGGGGAAAATAAGCGAAGAACAACTCTTTGAACTGGCTCAGTCTCACCGCGGCAAAAACGGAAACTCAGCAAATTGGGATTACAGTTGGAATACGCAATGGACTCAGGCAGTCGCTCAACCATGGGACAACTTTAAGGTGCCTGTTCTTGATCTTTACTTTAAATCCCTTTATAACCTGAACTACGAAGTAAATATAGACCGGTTCGGGAAAGAAGTATTGGATAAGGCAAAGACAGTTAAACCCGACAAGGAATACCTGAGTTCTAAACCTTACGAAATAGCCTACCAAGGGGTTTGGATCGTAAATACTAAGTTTTTATTGCAGTGGGAAGTAGCTGAGAACATGATTAAGCCAAATAGTAGTCTGGCAGAAATAATCTCTCCTTTTGTCACTTTCATGTACAACAACAATAAGATGACTAACAAGCCGATGATCGAAACAATGATCCCGGATATTAAGATGATGCAGCTTATTGACCTTCAACAACAAAAAATTATTGCCAATGCCGCTCCGGATGGATTTGATATAGACATTTCTACAATGAGTGATATCACCTTAGGTGAGGGGATGGAAAATGTCTCTCCTTTGAACCTATGGAAAATCTACAAACAAACGGGTATCAAATACTACAAAAGGATAAGTGATGACGGAGAAGGTCGCAGAGAAGCCCCTATTCAGCCGTCTAACGTTCCTTTCTCGGGTAAGTTGGAACAGTTAATGAATCTATGGAACTCCCATTATGACAGGTTGCTTAAGACTACAGGTAGTAATAACTTGGATGCAGGTATCATTACCAACCAAGCCACGGGTAAGGGAGTACTTCAAAATGCACGTCAGATAGGGGAGAGCGCTTCTAACTACTTATACGACATGTACCTGAATATCTTTAAGAGATGCGGTATTATTACTATGCACCAACTAACGGATATTTTCATGTTCGGTGGAAAGACGGGTATGCCGTATTATGAAGGGTACCGTCAGTCTCTTGGACAGGACCGTGTAGAGTACTTAAGGATTGAAGGTGGTGATATGTGGGAGAATAGACAGTTTGACGTAAAAATCGAAGCCGTTATAGACGATAACGAGGCAATGATCTTGGAACAGAACATTCAGGCAGTCCTTGCTAATGACCCAGAGTTCTTAAGAGATGCTATCGATGTACGTCAGGTTGCTAAGACTAATATTAAATTTGCCTCTTACTTGCTTGCCGCTCGTCAGGCGAAAAGGTACAAGATAAAGAGAGATGAGGCAGCAGAAAATAGTAAGGCTAATACTGATCAAGCGATAATGGCCGCAAGAGCATCTTCAGAAGGTGAGATGCAGGTTCTAAATCTTAAAGATGAACTTGAAAGAAAATCAAAAGAAGAGCAGCAAAACCAAATGTATGTTGAAGAGTCAGCTAAATACACCTCTATACTTAAAATTAAGCTCGTAGAGAGCATCCTTTCACAGCCGGGTAAAACTATTGCCGATCTACCTGAATTCGTCTTCCAAGGCGTTGAATTAACCGATGCCAATACAAAACAGTTGATCCTTCAGGAAATGCAGAGAAATGCTGAAAATGTCCAAGCCGAAGAAGAACAAAAGATGGCTGATCAGCAAGAAATGGAGGCTCAACAACAACAAATGGATCCACAAATAGAACAAAATATACCCGAACAGTAAGAAATAATGCAATAATATTTTGAATTGTAGTTTTAACAGAACTATATTTGTCTGTATGGAAAACACAAATCAAGATAGATTCGAGGCGAATAACCAAGTTAACCTCTACGAATCGACCCCAGTTACCGAACAGGTAACGGAGAAACCAACCCAAACCACTGAAACATCAACTACAGAACCTGTAATTGAAACACCAGTTGTAGAGACTCCTACACAGGAAACACCGGCAGTAGAAACCCCTGCTCCTGTAGTTACTGAAAAGATTGTTGAAAAGGTAATTGAGAAGGGTCCTGAATTTAAGGACGATTATTCAAAGACTATTTATCAGGCAATCCTTGAAGGTAAGGAAGATGTGGTAAAGGATTATCTGGATCGTAAATTCAAGAATTACGATACCATGGCAGACATCGATGTAGTAAGGGAAAACCTGAAACTTCAAAATCCTAAATGGAACGAGAACGATGTTGATCTTGAAATAAGATCTATTTACGGAAAAATCCCCCAGAAGAAAGATTTGTTTCAAATTGACAGAGAACTATCGCCCGATGAATACGAAGCAGCAGAACGCTTCAATGAGGCTATAGAGGAAAAAGAAAACCTGTTAAGCCGTAACGCCAGAGATGCAAGAATTTCTTTGGAATCAAGCAAGCAAACCCTAGAATTACCCAAAATATCAGTACAAGAGCCTCAAAAGGAGGCTGAGTTAACACCCGAACAATTATCAGCACAGCAAAAGGAATGGGAAGACGCAGTCGACAGCGCGATCCCGAATCTTCCTGATCTGAAATTCTCTATTAAGAACGGCGAAGAAAACGAGGAAGTGGTCTACGTTGCATCTGCAGAGGAAAAACAGCAAATGTCTGGATTGATGAAGGGGTTCGATGACTTGGCATACCTTACAAAAAGAGGATGGTATGGCGAAGACGGATCAATCAATATCTTGAAGATCGCCGAGGATGTGCGAAAACTGGAAAACTTTGATAAGATCGTCGCTTCTGCCGCTACAACGATGAGAACAGAGGCTAAGAAAGATGTTTTTGCAGAAATCAAGAATATCAACTTAAATCATGCTTCTACATCGCCGGAACTTGGAATGAGTGTTGGGGAAAAGATATGGGGTTAATCATAAACTCAATCTTAATCAACTAAAAAAATGGCTATTACAAGTCCAAATACCACACCGGCAAATTACGCCGATCCCTCGATCACCCGCTATGGACTGATCTCTGGTTTGAACATCGTAAACGTTCACGCATACGATAAGTTCATTGAAAAATACAACTTCGTACCCTACACTATGGTGTCTGAGCTTGCTGACGGTAAGTTTAAATCAGACAACAAGCAGTTTACATGGTATGAAAGCCATGGCCGTTATCTTGGATTCG
The DNA here is from genome assembly GCA_025802455.2 of Iodosphaeria phyllophila. NCBI lineage: Eukaryota > Fungi > Ascomycota > Sordariomycetes > Amphisphaeriales > Iodosphaeriaceae > Iodosphaeria > Iodosphaeria phyllophila. The sequence continues at coordinate 18,531 of JAOYMO020428299.1, read as the reverse complement.
TTCAAGCAGCTGCAGACGTAGCAGTTTCAGCAAGTGCTCCGGCTACTATTACTGTTGCTGCAGGTGGTTACTCACAGTCGGGAACAAAATCTCTTCCAAGTTTCGGAATGATCTTCTACAACTCGCGGACTGGTGTAAATAGCCGTGTATCTGCGGTTCCGAATAAAACCACTCCGAATGCTCACACATTCATCATCACTCCGGTTGTAACGGGACAGAATGCTTCTGTTCTTGCAGGAGATGAATTGCTTGGACGTGGTTTCGCTTACCTTGGTGAACAATCAGACAAGACTGAGACTATCATCCGTAACATCGACAAATACAGTAACTACTGTACTGAGTTACGTGCTGATGATACTATCGGTGATTTGGCAGCGGCAGAAAAGGTGGAATTCCAGATCAACGGCAATCACTCTTTCACATACAAGCAAATGCAGGATACTGAAATGCGCTTGATGCTTGAAAGAGAGTACCTGATCATGGAGGGCACACAAACTTCTAACCTTCCTTACGTTGAAGAAGGAACAAATGGTGTAGTGAAACAAGTTCAAGCGAATGGTATCAATGGTACTTATTCTACTTGGGGTGTTACAACTACATTTGCTGCCCTTGAACGTGCGTTCTCTGCGGTAGGTGCTCCAAGAGAGTATGACATCCTTTCTGACCTGAACAGTTTCATTGAAATGCAAAACTCCATCTTTACCGAGGTAAACAACGGAGCGATTGTATACGCTGATACAGCAGGAAAACGTGGAGGTATCGACCTTGAAAGAGACTTCAAATCATTGAAGATCTATCGTCGTAAATACAACTTCACCAACTACGGTCTGTTTGATGAGCCTACAATGTATGGTTCTTCAGGTAACGGTCTGCGTAACAGATTCTCATTATTCATTCCAAAAGGTAACACAAGTGCCTTTGCTGATGAAATGGGAACAAAATCTGTTTCTCTTCCTCGTTTCTCACTTATGTACCAGACTCCGTTTGGTGGCAACGAGTGGCATACAGGACAAAGTGGTTTGTTCGCTGAACAAGGAGGAACAACTCCTAAGGCTGAGCGCGTGATGACTACCATCGGATATTTCGGTGTGAGAGTATTGGGCGCTTCGCAGTACGCTATCATGTCCGGCGTATAATTTATCGCGACACTAACTATGTAAAGCCCCGCAATTTTATTGTTGGGGCTTTATTATTACCTTCGTTAAAACAATAAATTAATTAAAATGGAAAACACAGTAGAAGAAAAACCAAAAGGAAGGGTTGGTAATCCGGCCTTAATTGCAAAAAAAGACAAGCCAGTCATTATTCACGACATGGAAGTTGAATCAAAAAAGATTTACCGGTTTCAGCTTTGTCAGAGTTATGACGACATGAAGCCAAAAGATGCCAAAACAGGACTTGTATTGGATAATCCTTATCCTCCATACAAAATGGCTATCAATGAAGGAAGAGCTATTAACCCTACTACTAATCAGTTGGAACAGTTCCGGTACATGCCCGACTATCCATCGATCTGGGTAAAGGATCAACAAAGTCCTAAACCTACTCCGGCTCAGTTAAACGCTGACAGAGATATTATTTTCCGTCATGGGTTTCTTTCAGTAAAAGGAGTAGAAGTAAACAAGTTGATGACGTTAATGATTCAGGACGGTTATGAAGGACATCCTAACAAGGTAAATCCTATTGTTCCGGAGTTTCGTTTGATCGATGAAGGCAAGGAAAGAAGTAAACTACGATCTTCTGCGGATAAACGTTACGAAGCAGAGAAGGCAGTGCGTGAAGCCGAGATTGATCTATTGTTCCCTGTAGCGGCATTATTTGGTATTAGCACCGATGATCCCGAGCAAGGTGGTGACTGGATCCGTACTCAGTTGATCTTGAAAGCAAATACGCCTCCTACAAAGAACATGGACTACCAACAAACCATTATCGATGCGTTGTCTGATCCAATGCTTGAAGTAAAGGCGCTGGTTTCCGCGGCTCAAAGAGATAACGTGATCACTATGACTAATAACATCGTGACATGGACTAGCACAGGTAATCTTATGCTTGAGCTTAACTCACAGGTGGATGTACCGTCTCAGGTTGCCAGAAAATACAGTTCCGGCGATGAAAAAGCGGCTGAATTAGTTCAGCTGATAAAAGACCACGGGTAGCTATCTGCCTTGTGTTTTTCCGACCCCAGTAGGACTTAGTCTTATTGGGGTTTTTTGTTGCTTCTTTATTTCATCAAAACTTTCATAACTTTGATACTACGATGGCAACGATAGACGAATGTTATAAAGACTTACAGTATCAGGCAAATAAATCCGGATTCTTAGGAAATATAAGCCCCAATGACTTTAATGGTGTTTGGGCACGTTCCGAGCAGAAGTTTTACAACTCCGAATATGATCAGTATATCATTAACCAGAAGATAAGTGAAGACCTTTCAGTTTACAAGGTTCTGTTACCTATTACCATTGATGGAGCCGGTAAATACAGTAAACCCAATGACTTCCTTCACACAGATGCTATCAGACACGTATATCAAGGCGCTCAGGTTCCCGTAACAAGATTTGAGGACGACAGGTTAGCTTCTAACTTATCATCGACCTACGACGCTCCTAATGAAGAATTTCCAATTTACGTAGAGTACAACACCTACTTACAGTTTTACCCCATTACTTTAGCTACTGCAAACTTCGTTTACTTGAAGAAGCTTCTGCCGGGGGTTTGGAATTACACAATTGTAGGGGGAAGACCTGTTTATAACTCGGGGAGTTCTATTCAGCCGTTATGGGATGAAAGTTCACTTGATAAGATCATTGCGCTGGCCTTACTGGAAGTGTCGACAAACATGCGGGATCAGTTTATTAAACAAAGTGCTGCCACTAATATTCAAATGCCATAATGAATACGACATACCGATTTTTAGCCGAAGAGATAAGCACCACAATGTATTCTGGTTTGCGTAACGATGATGCATTTTTTTCATTACGTCATATTGCTCAGTTAATCGCTACAGAGGTTGCCGCTGCTGCTACTCAAAACTTCTTTCAGAACAGTAATGCTGGTGAAGCCTCTTATGCTAACGATACTTTCTTGGTTACTTACAAAGACTTGGCGGTAACTTACGATGATGACTTATTGAGATACAGTGTGGACTTACCCGATGTTCCAGCGGGTATACCATCAAATCGTGAATTTACGAGGCTGTGGGCCAGTGGAAGTCGGGGTTGTGAGTTCTTTCCTATGAGTCAGAAAGATGTAGGCGTACAGAGCCTATTAGCGCCTGTTATGGGACGTTATTTCTATGTAGAAGGGGATAAGATCAGTTTCGATGGAAACTTGACTATAATGCCTGATACGGTCAATATGACAGCAGTTGGTGGATCTCCTACAGGCAACCTTTTAGATGCTGTTGTAAATGTTCCTAAAAACTATCAGTCACAAATAATCAGGAATGTATTGGCTGTATTGGATCCACACAGGTTCCGCAGAGATGTTTTAAACGATTCCGTTGATAAAGTAACACAATGACAATAAAGCTATCAGAGATCGTAGGACAGTTCCTTAATTCAAAGGATAGTTCCACCCATGAGTTCAGAAGACTGATGAATATCGCAACGTTTGGGATGCGTACAGAGTTTAATTTGGATATCACCGGAACTTACCGTACCCAGATATTAGATGTGAACGCCAATAAAACGGTGAACTTCCCCTGTGATTACATCAAATACTCTAAAATAGGTGTGATCAATGAGCGGGGAGAGATCGCTACGTTCACTAGTAATGATCAGTTAGCTACTTATAATACCGAATATACTGAGGATGCAGGCAGTAGAACCGTAACCAATCCAATCCTTAGAGGGGCAAATATATTTCCTTACATCGGTAATCAGCCGTTTTGGAATTACTATAACTTCTGGGATAATGGGGATCAGTTTAATCTTTACGGACTTCCTAGTGGAACCGCGAATATTGGTGAGTTCACAATCGATGAAAGAAATAAATTGATAGTGTTAGAGCCTCACTTCTTCTACGATAAAGTTGTTCTGGAATACCTGAGTAATGGGCAGACAGAAACAGAGGGCGTGGATGGTCTTGATTACAATGTTGATGTGAGGGTAACGCAGTGTATGATGTCTTATATCAGATGGCAGAACGCTATTGATCTCACAAAAAAGTACGGTGCAGGGCAAACTCAGGAGTGGAAGAGAGAATTCTACAACCAAAAGAGAATGGCGGCAATGAGAACAAATCCTTTCAATGTATCTGATCTCAATAAAGGTATACGTGCTTCCACGAATTTGACTGCAAAAAGTTAAGAACTCCTACATATTTACTTTTAGCCTATCTTTGATCAAACGATATGGCAAACGAACTCAAAAATTTCGCCCAAGGCGGTACCACCCTCGATCCCTCACCAGAATTTGTTGAGAAAAACGACGATATTGGCGCATGGAACGTTAGAAGTACGGGAACTTCTTCTGGTGAAGCAGGGTATAAAACCGACATTGAATCAAATAATATTATCGCCGGAGTTCGTTCTGCAGGTATCAATAAAGCCATAGGTGCTGTGGGTTTTGAACAGACCAGAAAAGCATACGGATTCGTTTATAATTCTCAGAACAAACACCGGTTGGTGGAGATCGATTACGATCTTGAAACAGAAACTACCATCTTTGAAAATATCACCGATACGGGAGGTATAAATGTTCTGCCTCTTAATCCCCAGTACTACATCAACGACATTAAGCTGCTAAACAGCACCTTCCTGATATTTACTGACAATAACATGGAGCCGTGTTACATTAACTTGGAACGGCTTAAATCGGGAGGGTATGGGACACTTACAGAATCCGACTGGCAGTTAGTTAAGGCTCAACCAATAAAACTCGCTACAGCGGTCTATGGAGACGATGCAGGACGTTCTGTAAACTTAATGGCAGGTAAGTTATTTCAATACGCTTATTCCTACACTTATCTCGATAACGAGTTAAGCGTCATGTCTTCTTATTCAAAAAGACTGGTGCCTGAAAATGAACCGTCCCCAGTATCTGGGACTGATGTTACAAAAAACAATAACCAAACAGTTTCAGTAAATGCCGGAACTAACAGGGTGAAGATTTTGAATATTAATGCCCGATATTCAAATTACGATTGGTTTACTATTAAAAGTATTGCAAGGGCAGATATGTTACTTCTACCTACCGCGGTTAATATCGCTCAGGAGATCTACGAAGCCTACGATCCGGCAACAAACATTTACTCTTTTGTTTTCTACAACGATGGTCTTTATCAGAACCTTGATGTTTTATACACTGACCTTCCCTATGACTACGTACCACTTAAAGCAGGAAGTCTTGAACTGATCAATGGAGCGATACTTGCCTTAGCTGATCTTACAGAGGGATATGCAAGGCCTGTTATAGATGTGAAGTTGTCTGTAGCTGCTTATGATCCTCATATTGACACTACACCAGTAAGCCCGGGCACACAGTTTAGAATTACCCGATTTCAAAACGAAAGGATTAATAACACCCACAAAAGAAATATCACCATATTCTTTGATGGAATTCCCAAAGAGGGCGATAAATTCGTTTTACAGGAAGTAAGTGTTTTGGATGCCACTGACACCCTTGACTACTCCTATACTGTTCCACCATCACAAGACGGAAACTTAACGGCTGTGTTAGCAAGTATTGCTGCGCTGATCCCGGGGGCTGCAGCTGAAAATGGAGTGATTTATATACGTACCGCATCTTACTACGAACTTTCATTCACGTACATCACACTTCTTAATCCCGGCACAGGTACCTCTAAATCTATAAGATCGGTAAAAACCAACACCTCTTACGAGATGGCGCTGGCTTTCTACGACAGAACGGGACGGTATATGCCATTAGTTAGTGGAACCAAGTTCGTAGTTAAAACAAAGTCTTTCGCTCAATACAACGGTCTTATCCCCAAGATTCTTTGGCAGATCAACACACCTACAGCGCCGGTAGGAGCCGTTAGTTACCAGTGGTTAATGAGTTACAACAACACCCACCAAACCGATCTTTACATAAACGGAAAGATGGATACAGATCTTACAGGTGGAGACTACATCACATTTAACATAAACTCGCTTTATAAGTTCAATCAAACCAACTCCTCATCAATACTTAACTACGAATGGAGCCCGGGAGATCGCGTAACGTTTCAATGGATTGAAAACACTCCCGGAGTTAAGACTTATTTCAATACTCCGGCAATAGATGTAGAAGTGGTAGGTTTTAAGATCGTTGTAGACACGGTTCCGGAGCCTGACGTGACTAATTACTTCTTAAAGGTGAGAAAGCCATCGGCTGTAAATACCGTTGATCTGGCGGGTAAAAACGTGATGTTAGAGATCTATTCACCCAAGAAACGCGCTACAGCGGTAGATGGTGTAGATGTCTATGCTGAGACTCTTTATTTTGAAGTAGGAGAAAGATTCGATGTGGTTAATGGTCAACTTTCAGTACTTACAGGAGAAATTAAAGAGGCAGATGCTTTCTTTAAGACCCGCGAACTAATTAACCCCGTTAGCTTGAATCTGGACAAGTACTTGGTAGAGGATTTTAATTTCAGTGATTTCTACATCAGTAATTTCTATTCCTACGGAAGACCAAGAACTTACAATGATCAGCAGGGACAGGTTCATAGAATAGCTAGTATTAGGTATAGTGATATTTCCCTTATCGGAACAAAAGATAACGGCATCACCAGATTTTACGGAGAGCGTATCTATGGAGATAACGCCGGTGAATCTTCTTCCGATAACGGATCAATAGGTAAGATAAGCCAAGTAGATAACTCTTTAGTGTGTATTCAGGCTTATAAGGTTGGATTTATTCCCGTTAATATTTCAATTATTGAAGATCAGATAGAACAACAGAATGTAGCTATTTCAGATAAGTTGTTAAACTTCATCAGATACAGTACAAGTGGAGACTATGGAATAGGTAATGCCAAAGAAAGTTTTGCAAAAAGACCAGATGGCACAATTTACTTCATAGATCCAAACAATTCTCTTCCGGTTAGAGTAGGAAATGACGGTGTAAGACCTATTCCGGCTAAAAACGTGAAGTATTTCCGGGCAACCCTTCAACTTGCACGTAAACAAGGAAAAAGGATTATTGGCTGGTACGATGTGTTTAATGACGAATATTATATTGGAACTGAGCAGTTAGGTGATATAGTTATTTTGGCTTCATTTAACGTAAGTAACTGGAGGTTCCTTGAATCTTATGTTATTGCACCTGCTAATATTACGATCAGTACTGCTCCCAGTCATGGAAGTGTGGTTTATGACTCAGGTACAGGACTAGCGGTATACACTCCTAGTCCGGGATATACAGGCACAGACTTTTTCATAGAAACATTTTTAGTAGATGGAGTGCCTACTTTTAAAAAGAGTTGTATTACCGTTACTCCGGGTACTACTACGATTGTTCCTTTTTACTTCAAGGATGTACAAAACGCAACCATTAATACGGTTTATGAATCTCAGGAGATATTGATCACTGGCAATGATGTTCCTGTGGCTGTAACTATTCTCCCGGGTTTCCAATATTCAATTAATGAAGGACCATATACTTCTGCGGCAGGTGTAGCGAATAATGGAGACCTGATCAAAGTTAAACTAACCTCTTCTTCTTCATACGACACCACAGTAAGCGCGCCTTTAACGGTGAGTGCTTACACTGATTCTTTTGATGTTAAGACAAATGCAGGATCAAGTCCTACACCATTTACTTTTGTTGACGTAACAGGAGCCGATGTAAGCACGTTATATGTGTCAAATATGGTTACCATTGCAGGATTAGGAGTTTCAGTGGCTGTGACCATTACAGGTGGTCAATACAGCAAGAATGGAGGTGCCTATACCAGCGCAGCAGGAACAGCTACAAACGGAGACAACTTTAAGGTAAGAAATACTTCCAGTGCTTCTTATTTAACCACTGTGAACACTACTTTGACTGTAGGCACTTATTCTGATACGTACAGCATCACCACAAAGGCTGAGGAAAACTTTGGTAACGCAAAGTTGACTACGACCTTGCAAAGAAATAACTGTAGTGCGGGATCAACTGGAACTTACGCTTCTTATATTATTCCTGCAAACACTTATTTTGGTCCTACACAGGTTGATGCCGATAATCAAGCCACAGCAGATGCTGCAGCTAACGCTCAAAACAGAATAAACCAAACCAGTATGGCAGGAGGAGGTTACACTGATCCGGAAGATGGAGGTGTTTGCTTGCTTGATACGGTTAAATCGATTCTGGTAGTTGATATGTTCACCGACACATTATTGGATGTTTGTGCTTACATTGATACATCGGGAGTAACGGAGTCAGGGAATATTGTATCCGCTATTGGAGCCCAGAACTTCTACCTGACTACAGAAACTCCTGCAACAGCATTTAACTCTTATATGCTGTCTTCTGATGCAGTTTCAGTACCTCCATTAACTCGAAGATTTGAATTCAATATAGGCAAGCTAATAGCCTTATATCCAGATGATGTGGCAGTCCCTACTTTTGTCTTTAAGATAAGGGGAAGAACCCAAGGATCAGCTGGTTCAAGGAGTGGTGTTTACCAATTAAAGTTCCCTACCCAACAAATGACGATGACAGGCAGCGCCGGTTCTTACATTCCTTCCATTACTCCTGCGGGTGGACCTGCTTCAATAGCGTGGTCAGCAAGTGTTATAGGGGGAGGAAACGGAACTGTAGGAGTTTCAGTTGGTGATGTTATTCTTACCTTTACATACACGCGGTCAACAAACACAATAGTTCAAACATAACATGGGCTTTACCACACTTCAAGATACTCCTATTACAATAGACCTTGTCGCGCAAGCAAAGACTACGGGTTGGACTGTGGATGGTACCAGCGCCACCCATGAGGCTTGTAACGCAGGATCTATTTTTCTTACGGGTCAGACGATAATTACAGGACACACGTATGAGATCAGTTATTTAATCGTAAGTATATCGGGGGGAGGAGTTCAACCTTTTGCCGGTACTACAGCGGGTACAAATAGGACTACACCTCAGTTTGTTGCATCCGAGATGATTGTTGCTGCAGGAACTAATCCTATGTTCCGGTTTTTCAGTGATGCCAACGCTGTGATCACTATATTCAACATCAGAGACACCGAGCAAAGCACAAGCCTTAAAATGACCAACACAATGGCATGGAGTGAGTCCTTGAATAAATGGCAGGGATGGAGAACCTTTACTGTAGATGTGGCTTTTTCGCTATTTATTAACCTTTACAGTTTTAAGGGTGGACGATCTTGGATACACAGACAAGGCAGCACTTCAAGAAATAACTTCTTTGGTACCCAATTTCAGTCCATTATAAAGTTTGTAGCCAATGATAATGCCGCACAAACCAAGACGTTTCAGTCTCTGAGTATTCAATCCAACAAATTAATGATCACCACAACAGACGGTATTCAAAGCAGTCTGGGTCAATTATCAGAACTTATACAGTCAGATTTCTTGAAGGCTCACTTAGACGATGGAGTGACACAGGTAGATGTTTATAGCGTTGAGGGCGTGTACTCCTCTAGTTTCTTAAGAGACAAGAATAGCCCGGGAGGGATTATCAATGGAGACGTTATTAAGGGAAATTTTTTGACCGTAGAACTAATAACTGTTGATAACACCTTATTAAAACTGTTGATCACGGGCGTAAACTCCACAGAATCCCACATTGGGTCGCGATGAGTTTACCATGTTCGTCCTGTGGAGCCTGCTGTAATCACGTAGACAGGGCAGTTAAATCAACCCAACACATTCCCGGACTAGAATTCCCTTACTCATGGGATAGTAGAGGTAGATAAGTTTATGGAGTTATTGAAGGTAAATAAAGAAGACTTCTATGCCTTGAATAAAAGAGCCTGTAATAACTTAATGGAAGAAGATAATATACCGATTTCCTACCGATTAAAATAACTCAAAAATTCATTCTTTTAAATTTTAGTAATTAGTGCGTACATTTGAATGTACCTTAAATACTAAAACGCATGCCGATCCCATTGATAGCCGCCGCGCTGGCACCAACAGTAGTAAAAGGAATTTCTAGTTTACTTCAGATCCGCAAAGGCTCAAAAATGGCGAAGCGCCTTAAAAGGCCTACCTACGAAATCCCTCAGGAAATTGCAGATAATGTCGCTATTGCGGACAATATGGCTCAGGTAGGTATGGGTCAGAACCAATACAATAACGCAGAGCAGGGAATTCAGCGAAATGTACAGGGTGGTCTTCGTAGACTTGGCAGATCAGCCAATCCAAGTGCAGGTATTGCATCTATTGTTAGAGCCGGTAATGACGCTCAGTTGGGACTTGATGCTCAGGATGAGGCAGCACGTACAGCAAATAAAAGATATGCTTTTGGAGCCCGATCAGCGCTGGCAGGTCAGCGCTTGGCAAAACAACAATACGATAAGTTCGGAAAATACAATGAAGAAGCGGACGCGGCAGCATCAACAATAGGCGCTGGTAAGCAAAACTTTATGAACTCCTTATCTGAGGCATCCCAAATAGCTTTACTGGCAGGACAGGATGGAGATAACGGAACTTCTTCAACATCTTCTCAGAGTCCGTATATATCAAGTATTTTCAAGAAAAAGAAAAAAGCTGTACCATCATATTTTGAAGGATACTAATTATGCCAAGAGTAAGCGGACTCGTAGCCGGTAAACGGCAATTCAATTCAGGTGCAAATAACCAAGTCTATAACAATGGCGGTGTAATAAATACGTATGCCAAGGTTTTAGCCAATCAAAAGCTTCAGCGCGACAAAGAGGTAGCGGACTTAACAAACTATCTTGGAAGTGCTAAGATGGATGGGTTACGTGATGCTGACCGTGACGACTACTTTGAAAAATACAACCAATGGAGAGATAAGGGTATTACGGCAATGAAGGAAAAGGACCCTACCAAAAGGGCTATCCTTAAGTCTGATGCTGATCAGGAACTCAGGGGGCTTAATAAGCTCGTAAAAGACTCTTCTGACTACAATAAAATTCACGTAGATGTCAGTGGTAAGATGCTGGACAATAAGTTCCGTAACCAATTCACTGACGAAGCCGTTACTCAATGGCAGGATTCAGGTAAACTCCCGCTGAGTAGTCCTAAAATAATTAAGGATCCTTCAACACTAGGTCGTCAACTTGACTTAAGTGCTATTCAGGGAAAACTTGATAAAGTAGATGCTGACGAGTTAAGAAATGCTAAGTACGAAAATCCGGTAGAGAGAAGAGTTGTTTCCGGAAATAAGAAAGGAACGGAGTATTCTTACGTTAAAAGGGCTGATCCAAAGAACCAAGCATTTAATTACGCCACACTTTATGATACTGATCGTGATTTTAAGGCTTATGTTCAGAAACAATACGCGGACGTGTTTGATCAGATGGGAGACGATGAAGCAAAGGCTGTGGCTATTCAAGACCTTGTAAGCAAAAGACCGGTAGTTCAACAAGACAAACCAACAATCAGTTGGGATCAGGCACCTGATAATTATTACGCTCACCGGTTATTTGCTCAACAACATCCTATTGCTAGTGGATACGGAGCAGCTAATGGAGCAATACAAACTTTTAACATACCATACAACGGAGGGAAGTCTAATGTAGATCTTGTAAATTATGTTCCAATGTCTATTACGGGAAAAAATTTCGCTGGAACTGACTTCTATGACCTTGGGTCTGGTAAAAAAGGAGGCAAGTTAAAATCATCAGACGGGTATTCTATTGTAGGGGTGGCAAATGCTCCTTTTATTAAAGAGGGAATTATGAAACCGGAGGGAAAAGCATTAGAAGGAACTATTTCTCAGCCCAATTTTTTACGTGATCATCCAGAGGCTATTGAATTTCGCCCGGTAGTTCATGTTCAGAGTAAAATACCGGGAACTAATATGACTACAGATAGGCTTATAGACTTCAATAGGCTCCCCGAGAACGTTAGAAACTCTAAACAGGTAAGAGAAGCCCTTGGTAATTTTAAACCCGCTGTACCCGCTAAAACACAGGCAAAGACTACACCTAAATCTCCATCGGCAAAAGCCAAAAAAACCATACCGGGATTTTAACTTAAAGAACTCCTATATTTGATAAAAATCAAATAGGATGCCTGATAAGATAAAACTTCTCTACGACGCGGTTTCAAAAAGCTACGACGTAGGTTCCTTCGATGAATTCGCCAATAAATTACAGGACCCCACTAAAAGGAAAGCCTTTTATGACGGGATAGGTAATGAGTTCAGTCTAGGAGATTACAATGAATTCTCAACCAAAGTATCAAAAAAAGATATTGCGTCAGACTCCGGGAATGGTTTGCCGCGCTTCGACGGTGGTACTCCCGCTGTCCCAAATTCCCCTCAAAATACGTTAGCGCCAGCTATCCTAAGTCCCGAAGAACAGCAAAAGTACGTTCAAAGAAACGAGGACAAAATCGCAACCAACCAACGCATAAACAAAGCCAAGCAAATAGGTGAAGTACATGCGGAGGCTCCTGAACCTAATCCGGAAAAAGGATTTTGGAATAATGTTGCTCAGGGTGCGTACCTGCCTTCTTTTAATAAAGGATTTAATGATCTAGTAGTTAAACCACTGGCAGGTGCTACTGACTTTGTTGACAGAAGTATTGATAAAATTTACGAGGGAGTTACGGGTGAAAAAACTCCGGAGTGGCTGAGGAAGTCGGGGAAGTTCGATAAGATCGCCAAACATTACGACCAAGAGTTTGAAAAAAGAGATAAGCCCACAAATATCGCAAGTGAAGTAGTTGAAGGAACTATAGGTACTCTTCCTTTAATGGCTTCCCTTTATACGGGTCAGGGAGAGGCTACACTGGCTACAAAGGCTCCGGAGTTAATTACTAGCCTCACCAAGACATTAGCTCTTACAGGTGGGTTAAATGCTTACAAGGACGCTACAGATCAAGGTAAGGATTATGTGTCATCTCTAGTTGAAGCACAGAAGGGTGCAGGAGAAGGAGCGAAGTCAGGTCTTGAACTAGAGGCTCAGATGATGTTAGGTGGCGCTCTTGGAAAAGGCGTTGTAAAAGCTTTGGCTGAAAAGGGACTACTTAAGGGAGGAAAAGCCGCGGAAGCTATTTTACATGCTATGGGGGTGGGTACTATTTTTGGAGGTACATCTGCAGGTTCTGATTTAATGGCAGGAAAAGACATCGATACCCACGAAGCAGCAAAGCAGTTCGGTATGGGACTTGCCTTTGAGATGCCGGGTATTGTCAAGGGAATAGATGCAGAATACAAGGCGGGGAAGATAAATGATAAAGCCGCCCAACAAGCCGCTATTGCCGGATCAGCAGCTAACTTAAACGCGGAGTCTGTTTTAAGGACTTTGAATAATACTGATGCTGAGACCCTTACTGCGATTAATGAAAGTATTAAAGAGAGTAAAGATGATTTGTATGCCAAATCTATTGAAGCCGGTGCTAAGGCTTATGAAGCCAAGGATCTTGGCGACAAAAGACAGTTTTACACTAATCAGCTGGCGTTAAAAACTCAGGCAGATGTGAAATTATTGTCGGATTGGTTCTCTAAGGATCCAGAAGGTATTACTGAGGAGATAATGAACAGCCATGAACTTGAACCCGCTGAGAAGCAGGATATGCTTGATAAGTTAAATACATTAGTTAAACCCGAACCAAATGAACAACCAATCGAAAGCCCAATTATTGAGAATGAAGTACAACAAGAACCTTCCGGAGAGCCAACGCCTGCAGATAGTCCGGCAATTGATGAGGTTAATACAGAACTAGAAAATGTCGACCTTGCCAATGAGGTAGACATTCCAGAAGAAGTTCAACGAGAACCAGATATCCAAGTTCAGAGAATGTCCTATGAGGAGCCTGAAACTAACTCTAAATGGTTGCAATCTTTAGGCGATGGAATCACTATAATTGAGCCAACTAAGCCTATTTCTGAAATGAATCGTCAGGAGATGTACGAATACGAAGAAAAGGTAAGGAAGGCTCTTAAAGAGCAGGATAAATTATTTAGTGGTAAAACAGAACAAGAAAAGGAAATTGGAGGGTATTATGATTATATTGATAATACCGAAGATTTAAGGGATACAGCCAATCGTATTGGGTTTATCGAAGAGGCTAAAAGTTTAGATGATCTTAGTTCTTCGTTTAAAAGTAATCTTAAGGAAATTGAGAAGAATACTGATTATGGCAAAGCGTTATCCTTAGCAATTATAAAAAGAAGTCAAGAATTAAATATTTCCCCTGAGGATCTTTTTAAATCAGTAGTAAAAAGAGTTGGAGATCAATATAAAGATGTTTCTGATGCAGAATATATGATGAGAAATACAATCGAAAGATTGCTGCCAACAGATAACAAAGAAACTACTTCCAGTCCAAAGAATAAGTTGATAGAAAGTAAGGATGAACCAGAAAAAAATACAGTTGAAACCAAGTCTTCCGATGAGGTATTAGTCAAAGCAGACACTGACCTTGAATCATTGAAGCAATCCAAGGATAAGCCGAAAAAGTATGAGGCTTCTATGGCTAGATTAACCGATGCTAAAAAGTCAGGCGCTATCACCACTAAAGAATTTGATACCTACAAGGAGAAGTTTGATCAGGTCATCGGTGAATCCGATAAAAAAGTAGGAGATGCCCTTAGAAAACTGGCAGACAAAGTAGATGCAGGTAAAATCAGCAAACTAGGTGGATTTAAAGCCGGTACAGGCTTCGATGCTGTGTGGGATGGATCTTTGACTGTCGTGAGTAAATCTTTGCGTACAGGGGCTAAAATAGCCGATGCCATCGAAGAGGGTTTAAAACACATCAGAGAGTCTGACTGGTATAAAGGTCTTAAGGATAAGAAGAAGTTTGAAGACACCTATCGCGATCACATGACTTCTGAATTGAAAGAAAAGTCAAAAAAAGACAGTGAAGACTCAGATAAAGAAAAACCAACCAAAAAAGAAAAGAAGGAAACGAAGTTCACTGAACTTGCTCACAAAAATATTCAGAGCGAAGAAATAAGCAACACCCTGAATAATGTCGAGAGAGAAACAGGCAGACAATTAACCGCTGACGAAAAAGAGTACAACATTACCAGACGCGATGATGCTTTACGTCATGGCGCTGACGTGGTAGATGCTGCAAAAACGGAGTTTGGCAAAGACTATGTCGGTGAATTACTGGACTACCTTTCAGAAAATTCAAAAACTCTTCCTATTGAGAATAAGGCCTTGATTACTATTAGTCTTGAACTTGATCTTGAACGCCAATTAAAAGAGGATCCTAACAATGTGGGTCTGAATAAGAAACTTAAACTCGTTAGGGATATTTCAACTAAGCAACAACGTAGTGCAGCCATAGCTACTGGTTATGGTATTTTACGTCAAATTGCAAGAGTTGGTTATGACCTAAATCAAGTCACTGACAATTTCTTTTCCGATAATCAGTTAGAGGCGAAGAAAAAGATACAGAAAGCCGTTGAGTCCACTCCTGATGATATCAACAAAGAAGCAGAGACTCAGGAACAAGAAACTAAACCAGTTAAACCCAACGGTGCTAAACTCGTGGTGGCTAGAGAGAACGTTAAGAAAGCCAAAGCAGAGTTTGATCAGTTCATTAAAAAGAGCCGTACCCAAGCTGGTGCTTTTGCTGATGTAGCGGGATTCGTAAAGGCAGCATCTAAACTTATCAAGGCCTACGGAGAGTTAGGGATCGTTAAGATCGAAGATGTTCTTGACCAGATGCGTAAGGACTACGGCGAAGACTTCGTGAAAGAAAATGAAGATAACCTCGTTAAAGCACACGAAAGTGTAAGTTCTGAATCAAAGGACAAAAAGGATATCGTTAAAAAGGCTTTGATTGATGCCGGTTATGGCAGAGAAATAACAGTCACTACTAAAAAAGGTAAAGAAAAAAGAAATGTACTGGACTGGAAGAAGTTAACCGGTGCCGAGGGTGACTTAGAAAACATCAATGAAGTTATTGACGCTACATTAAAAGACAAGGGCTATACCTCCAAAGAGATTGACGAGGCAAAGAAAGCACTAAAAGACGAATACAATGCCTTACATGCTTCTATTATTGAAAAGTCCATCAATGAACTTAATCGTAGAAACGCAGATAAAGAGCCCTACAACTCAAAGGACAACGCTCAACGACTGGCTGAACTATATAATTTCGGATTATTCGACAAAGAAACAGATACCTACGATAATTTGATCAACAGCGCTGTAGGGTTAAGTGGGTTAGAACAATCTGCCTTTAATGAAGCCAAGGAACTTGCAAGGGCTATGGCTACTGTTTACAGCACAAGAGGTAAAGACGGAAGGAGGATGTCTGATATTGCCGTAAAGAAAGCTATTACAGACCTTCAGAGCCAACAAGAGCAGTTACTGACTAAAGTGGCTAACGCCAACTCTACTAGGCTTTACAAGGTCGTAAATGCAGCGGGAGAGTTTATAAGCCTTGGACAGAGATTTGTTCTTGCAAGCCTAAACCAAGTTATTGAAAATCCTCTTGCCGGTTTTACCGAAAGAGGTATGTTGGATGCCGGAGATAAAATAACAGGTACCGGTACTACCTCGGAGTTAAGAAAACAACGCACAAAGCTTGCTAAGTCTCAGTTCATGGATATCCTCTACAATGGGGGGAATGATTTTGGTAACGTAAAAAGCCCTTTCTTGATCAAGAGTCAAATACTGGACAAAATTAATTCGTTAAGTGATAAGAAGTGGTATCAGGCAATGACTGCGGATATATTGGGCAGATCATACCTTGAAGGAGCCGATAGTATGCATAAGATCGCTTTAACTCAGAGAGCGTTCACTACCAACTTAATAAAGATACTTCAAGCCAAGGGAATGAAGAGGGAAGATGCTGTGAATGCTGTTTCTACTGCTCTTACGGGTCAGTCCTTTGAAGACGCTAAACAAACCTCTAAAGAGTTAATTACAACAGTGAACGATCAAGCCGGTAAGAAGCTATTGTCGGATAAGGAAGAATCGATTACGTTACTGGCAAATGATATTGTTAAGAACGCTTTAATTGAAGGTGGACTCGTTAATGATCACGAGTTAAAATCAGCGTATAAGTCAGCTTACAAGGTAGCAGGACTTGGAATGGGTCATGAACCCAACAACTTTATTTCAAGAGGAATTAAAAATGTTAACCAAGAAATTGAGGGGCAACTAACTAAGTCCATTAAAAATAAGGAGTGGGGTGAAGCTGCGGCATATAAAATGCAAAATATATTGTACAATAACATTTTAAATCCGTTTGTAGGAGGAGGGATGAACTGGTCTGTCCTAACGGCTACTAAGATGGGAGTGAACCCATTTGGGTACATCAACCTTTTGAGAAAACAGGCTAAGATCGATCCTACCACGGTAACTGGTCAAAGACAATTGCAGGAAAATCTTACTAAGATCGCCAGTAGAAGAAACGATGTTGCTAGAACTCTAGCAGGCGCTGCTATTGGATTGACTATGTACGCTATTACGAGATCTACGGATAAAGACGAAGATTTAGAAGAATGGTTAAAAAACAATAAATGGGCAAGAGGGTACTTTGGTAAGCTAACACCTCCTGTTCTTGGACTTATTATGGCTTCTGATGCAAAATCAACAGGAGAAGATGAATCTTACAAGAATTGGTGGGCAACTACATTTGGTGTAAAGGAAGTAAACTATTTCGACGATGCTAAGAAAGTAGCAAAAGCTGTTAATATTATATCTCCTAAAGATCAGAGTGAATACGATGAAGCCATGGGCGCTCTGGGTCAATTAACACTGGGTAAAATCAATGCACCTGCTCCTTCATGGAAGGTTGTGAAACAGTTTCAGGACATCTACCGCGGACTACATGGTCAGCCTCCTGTTGGATCCGACTATAAGGTCAGTGGCTTCTTAAATGGAGCGTTTCAAGGAGGTTTAACAGAATACATGGGTTTACGTCCAAGCGCTAACGTTGCAGCCTATGACGAGTCAGGTAAAGAGGTTCCTTTGCGTGGTAAGGAAAAGGTGCGTTATGAGAACATGGTCAATCTGTCCGTAGCATCCGAGATTGAAGCCAAAGAAAAAGATCTGGCTAAACTGGATCCTGCCAAAAGACAGTCGGAGATTAAAAAGATCACCACTTCTGTAAAGGAAACAGTTTTGGGTATTATTTCCGGCGCTAATGATCAAACCCTATCTATTGAAGTGGATGGTAAACCAAAAAAACTTACTTCTAAACAGATCAGTGAAAGAATAAAGTTAAACAAAGAGTTCAGGGATAATTACGAGAAAGATATGAGGTCTGGACTAGAAGAATCGGGTAAATCACCGGCTGAAATAAATAAAATGATCTTAAATGAGGCTAACAAATACTCTAAATCATTAATGATAGAGAAGTATCCGGAAGAGTTTGGGTCAGCAGAATAAGTGAGATAGTGTAATTTAATTTTGATTTCTTTAACTTTATCAAAAATTAATCGATATGAATTTTCAACTTACCTAATTTTGTT
>JAOYMO020428207.1:0-22950 GCA_025802455.2 Iodosphaeria phyllophila | reverse complement strand
AAACCAATGCAAAATGGGAAGAGGTTCTTGGCAGTGCGAACGCGGAGCGTTCGCACTGCATCACCCGCTGGCGCGTGTCCGTCGGCAGCGGCTTTTATATCCGCCAGCTCGTAAACGACATCGGCACTCGTGTTGGAGTGCCGATGGTGACGTTTCATATTAAAAGGACTTCCGTGGGAACGGATTCGCTAGAATAACTTCTTCACTTCCTCAAACAGCGTTTCAATTCGTTCGCTTGCGTATGCCAGCCATCAAGGAAGGTACTCCAGGAGAGGTGATTGAGGATAAACGAGAGTTGGGTGAACCGCTGTGGCCTGGGAAGTTTAGTGAAAAACGCCTTGGCTCCATCCGTGGAACGACATCACTCCGCGACTGGAATGCACTCTATCAACAAAATCCGTCTGTTCAAGGCGGTGAAATTATCAAAGATATCTGGATTAAATACTACACCGAGTTACCTCCAACTTTCCATAAATTGATTCAGTCATGGGATATGACCTTCAAGGAAGGCGCGCAAAATGACTTCGTGGTTGGTCAGGTCTGGGGAGTTTACGGCCGTAAATATTATCTGCTCGCGCAGGTACGCAGACGAATGGGCTTCGTAGACTCTATCGCCGAAGTTCGTTTGATGACAAAGAACTGGCCAAAGGCCCTGTTGAAGTTGATCGAGGACAAGGCCAATGGTCCCGCAATCATCGACGCACTTCAGCGTGGCGATCCAGAGCGCGGAGTGATGTCGATTGCTGGGGTGACTCCGTTCAAACCGAGAGGACAGAAAGGCGAAAGGCTTGAGGCCGTGTCGCCGTTGTTCATGGCGGGGGACGTGTTTTACCCGCACCCTTCAATTGCTCCTTGGATCTCGGTCAATATTGATGAGATAGTGAAGTTCAAGTTGAGCGGACCAGGGACAGCAAATGACGATACGGTGGACGCCACCACGCAGGCCCTGTTACATTTGACTGGTATTCATGACAATGTTTTGCGGAGTACATCACGATTGTAATTTCCGTAGTTCAATTTCTGGGAAGGAAAAAAGATGAAGGCAACGATTGTCGAAAAGGCCAAGAAAACTTGGGATGGATGGATCAACGCGCTCACGGGTGCAAACATTCAAGGAATGGACGTTCGCGTTAATTCGTTGGTTGAGTGGGCCCCGATGTCTGAACAGGAAGCGGCCTATCTATACGCTGCTGACTCCATCGCCGCGAAGTTGGTCGATAAGCCGGTGGATCACTCAATGCAAGCTGGGTACAAATGGACCGGCATTGATGAGCAGCAGGGCAAAAAGCTAGACTCCGCTCTCACCGAAATTTCGTTCGACGCCAAGATAATGGAAGCTTGGAAGAAAGCACGTATGACTGGTGGAGCCGGCATCTTCAAAATCTACGACGACAGCCTTGAAGTTGAAACGCCTGCCGCTCCAAACCAAAGACCAATCAAAAGCCTACTGGTGTTCAACAGGTTCGAGTTGACCGCCGATTGGGAAGATTGCCAGAAGTCTATTCTTTCACCGCGTTTCGGATTGCCGGTGCTTTACACGTTCCAAGGCCGCTCTGCCAGCCTCGCGCAATCGAGCAATCTCAAGATCCACTACAGCCGGGTGATTCGTTTCATCGGTGCTGAAGTCCCGGACATCCTAAAAAACCAGGTGAGTCAGTGGGGTGACAGCGTTATGAACCGTCCGAAAGACTCAGTTCGCAACTACGCGCACGCGCATGACTCCGTAAATCAGGCCCTCAAAGATTTGTCCGTTGCCGTTTTCAAGGTCAAGGGACTGGCAAATATGCTGGACTCCAACAATGACGACGCCATCACGAACCGATTGAGAGCCGTGAACTTGGCAAAATCTATCGCTCGTGCCGTGATCGTAGACGCCGATGGTGAGGACTTCGATTACCGTGCCCGTAATTTGACAGGGGCTGCGGACCTGGTGAAGCTTGCGGCTGACCGGATGGTGGCTGAAACAGATATGCCTCGAACCATTTTGATGGGTGATTCACCTTCGGGTGGCCTGGGTCAGACCGGCAACCACGAGTCCGAAAACTGGTACTCGGTCATTGAGGCTCTTCAAAAGAACTACCTCAAGCCAAGAATGCTGGAAATTGCCCGCGAAAAGTGCAATGAACTCGGGATAGACGCATCAAACCTAGACATCGAATTCAACAAATTGTGGCAACTTTCTGAAAAGGAATCAGCCGACATCAAGAACATCATGGCTCAAGTGGATGAACGATACCACAACATGGGCGTGCTCGACACCTACGAGATCACAGAGGCGCGCTTCGGTTCAGGCGTTTACTCAATCGAGACGTCGGTAGATATGGAGACCAGGGACCGGCAAGAGATGCCGACCACCGAACCTACGCCTGAGGAAGCTGTTGGTTTGGGGGCCAACTTATCCGGAAAAAAGCTTGATGGTGGTCCTGGATCTGGACCACAGCCTGGCAATGGAGCAAAGAAAGCCCCAGCCAAAAGCAAACCATCGGCAAAATCGGCGGCCCCTTCACCCGAAGAGGCAAGCGCAATTCGATTTTATACCCGCGCGCAGTCGTCAGATTTCATAGCTCATGATAAGGGCCAGGGAATGGTTGCTGAGAACGGCCCAAGGAATGAACAATTAAATAAGTTTTTGGAGCGATCACCAAAATTCCAAGGGAATATATCTCGCGGAATTTCCGTTGAAAAAGGTGAGGCCAAAGACGTTCTGAGTAAGTACAAGCCTGGCGCTTCGATTGAATTGGAATCTAAGCAGAGCTGGACCAAGGATGAAAACCAAGTGAAAGACAGGCTGACTCAGATTGCTAACGGTCAGAAAAACCCCACCAAGATCACCTTTGAGTTTCCAAATTCAGGCATTGGCGTTGACATATCTCAGCACTCCGCATTCCCTGAAGAGGCAGAGGTCTTGGTTCCAAAGGGTGCGAAGTATAAAGTGAAATCAGTAGAGCCTCACGATGGTGGGTACAAAGTAACTTTTGAATAGGAATTAAAGTGGACACGGTTAAGAAGCATATGAAATGGCTGGCCCAGAACAAGGGCCGCAAAAAGCCTTTGCCACATCCGAAGGCAGAGCCACCCGTGAAGCGCGAAGAGCGTGAATACCTTAGACAGATTAAGCCTTTCACGAGGTTGCTAGCGTCTTTGGTCCAGGAAATTCTTTTCAGGAAACTCCACTCTTTAGCTGAGGATCAAAGCAAGCTTCGCAAGACCGATGCGGTTGACGACGACATCAAAGAGGCAATGCGTACGATCAAAGCAACTCTCTTTGAGGACTTCACCCCAGATCAAATCAAAAGCATCGCGCAAAAGCGCGGTATTTCGGTAGCTAATTTGAACAAAGAATTTTTGAACCGTGGAGTTCAGCGGGTTCTAAACATTGATGTATTCGCAACAGAGCCATACCTTTCGGACCAAGTCGGATTCTTCGCGGCCCAGAATGCCAACCTTATAACTTCAATGGCAGACGAATATCTGGGCAAAGTGGAAAACTTAGCCTTTCAAGGACTCGCCGATGGTTCACGGGCATCTGATATTGAGGACGACATAATGGATCTCATTGACCCGGAAGTGGGGAACATCGCCGCGCGCGCGGAGTTGATCGCACGCGACCAGGTTTCAAAGCTTAATGGGCAGCTAACCGAACTTCGGCAGACTGAAATTGGAGTGACGCGTTATACCTGGCGGATAGTTGGGGATGAACGCACCCGTGATTCTCATCTAGTATTAGAGGGCCAAGAGTTTTCATGGGACGATCCACCGATTACAAACAGCTATGGCGACCGTAACCACCCCGGTGGAGACTACCGTTGTCGATGTTGGGCCGAACCTATTTTGAGTGATTTGGTCGAGGGTGTGGACAAGGATGAAGAATAACATTGCAGATTTCATTTAAATAATTCAGTCTTACGTCATGAGCAAAAGATTTAGTTTGGTACGTTTAGACAAGGGCGAGCTGACTTCCCAGGGATTTTTTAAAGTCCCGGCGACGTTCACTCGTACCGGTGTTTTCACCTACATCGACTCAAAAGGCAAACCTCGCCGTGAGCTCCGACACCCCGATGACGTTTTCGCAGAAGACAGCATCCGGTCTTTGCAAATGGCCCCGCTGACCTACCTTCACCCAAAAGAATTTGTTAATATCGACAACTTCAAGGACCTCTCAAAAGGCTACATTGGTGATGGCATCGGCACGAACGATGGAAAGTACGTCAGTGGAACGGTTTTGATCACCGATAAAAAAGCCATTGAACTCGCGCAAAAAGGTACTGTAGAGTTATCCTGCGGCTATACCGCAGACATGATTGACGAGACTGGCGTTTATGACGGGATGGAATACGACTGTCGCCAAACGAATATTCGTTACAATCACGTCGCACAAGTTCCAGCAGGCCGCGCCGGTCCAATGGTAAAGATGCATTTGGACGCAGGCGACGCAATTGACCAAGATTTAAACCCCGCAGGGGAGGAGACCAACATGGAAAAGATTATCATCGACGGCAAAGAGTACTCGGTCCCACCCGAAGTGGCTGCCGCATTCAAGGCTAAAGACGCACAAATCGCTGAGCTGAAATCTGGCGACGAAACTTTAGACTCGAAAATGAAAGAAAAGGATGTCGAGCTTAAAAAAGCTAAAGAGGACTCGACTAGCGATAAAAAAACTATCGACACATTGCAAGCCAAATGCGATGCTTTAGAAGTTCAAATCAAAGAACGAAAGGACAGTGCGATGACGCCAGAACAAGTCAATCAAGCAGTAAAAGAACGTACTCGTATCGAAAAAGTAGCGGGCTCAGTTCTCGGTGCTGAAATGAAAGAGGACGCTTCAAATCTTGATTTGATGAAAGCTGTCCTTGAAAAACGCTCCATCAAATGCGACGGCAAATCTGAAGATTATGTCCGCGCAGGTTTCGATATCGTTGCTCAGGACGCAAGCACGAAAGAGCAAAACCACAGAGTCTTGAATGACAAACTGGGTGCTCAACGTAAGGACTCGGATCTTGATTTAGATTCGGCTCGTGCTGAACAAAACAAACACGGCGCTGAGGCTTGGAAACAACCTTTGGCTGCTGGTAAAAAATAAGGAGTAACGACATGCCCCCAGTACAGACATCATACACAATCGGAATGGCAGTAGGTTTCCCTGGCATGATCGCGGACTCTGCGATTGTTCAGGACATCGAGACTCACTACAATCCAGAAGGCGCAGTTTACTTCGGTCGCGTTGTGACCAAAGGTGCTGCAGATCAACAAATCGTTCACCCGGATGCAGCTGCTGAGATCACTGACGAAAAACTCGTTCGTGGTGTCGTTGTAGCAACTTTGGAAAATCACAGTAACTATAATACAGATACTGCGAACCCAAACTACGCTGCAAAAATGCCTGTTCCTGTTATGCGCAAAGGCCGCATTTGGGTTTTGGCAGAGAACACTATCACTGAAGGGACTTCTACAGTGAATGTTCGTTACGCTGGAACTGGCGACCTGGGAGCATTTCGAGGTGCTGCGGTTACCAATGAAACAGCGGTTCTTCCGAAATCAAAATGGAAAACTTCAACCTCTGGTAATAACCAATTGGCTATTATCGAGATCGACCTCTAAGAAAGGGCATATAAATGAAAGTCTTAAATTTACCTCACTTGGATGATAGCCAGTCGATCTTTTTCGCGAGAGAATTGACATACGTTAAACGCCAAGCTTACAACCGCAAATATGCGGATATCAAAGCGCGCTCGCTGATTCCGATGAGCACCGAAGCTGACCCTTGGGCAGATGCGATTGTTTACGAATCATACGATCATGTCGGCATGGCGAAGGTCATCATGGGATACTCCGATGACATTCCTTCTGCAGACGTGAAAGGTATCGAGAACGTAAATCCTGTTCGCTCTTTGGCATCGTCTTACCGTTACTCTGTAATGGAAATTCGTAAAGCCCAAGGCACAGGAAAACCGTTGAAGCAAATGAAAGCTGACGCTGCAAAACGCGCCATCCTTGAACTTGAGAATACTCTAGCGTTCAAAGGTGACACGAAGAGCGGTCTCATCGGTTTGTTGAACCACCCAAATATCTCCAGCACTACTTTGCCGGCTGATGGTACTGGTTCATCAATCCTTTGGAGCACAAAAACTCCAGCTCAAAAATTGCGCGACATGCACGCGATTGCGAACTACATCGTTGGGAATACCAAAGGTGTTGAAAAACCAGACACATTGTTGCTGCCTTTGTCAGCCTTCAATGACGTCTCTTCAACTCCTTGGTCAACCGGCAATGATGGACGCACCATTCTTGAGTTGTTCCTTCAGCAGTCTCAGTACATTAAGAATGTTGACTGGTTGAATGAACTTGAAGACGCAGGCGCTTCAGGAACTCGCCGAATGATCGCTTACCGTCGTGACCCAGAGGTTCTTACTCTTGAAGTTCCACAAGACTTCGAGCAGTTCGATCCACAACCTCGTGACCTGAAATTCGTGGTACCTTGCCACGAGCGTTTCGGTGGCGTGATTGTGTACTACCCTCTGGCGATTGCATTCGCAGACGGTTTCTAAGACTACAAATACCCTTCGGGGATGATGTATAAAGCAGGTGATAGCTTTCAAAACACGCAAGGGCTGGTTTACACCGGCCCTTTCTTTTTCGCCTTGCATGATTCCATTCTTATAACTTGATTTGACTCGCCGTTGTATGGTGCAGTGGGGCTTCAAAGCAACGAAAAAACCCATTGAAAGGGGTACAATCATGATCGTGAATTATAAAAAAGCCGGTGTTATGAATGCTGATGGCGTAATCCTTAAGCCAGGAGTTAACTCTGTAGACGTGCACGCTTGGAAAAAGTCTCGCCAACATCCAATGGTTCAAAAGCTTATCGACATCGGTGAGATCGTAGAAGAGACAGAGTACGACACTCAAGAAAAACTCTCTCAAAAAGAAGATAAATTGTCTGATGAGTCTATCCTTTCGGGCATGAAAATCCCACAGGCTAAGTCTTTGGTTGAAGAGACCGTTGATCTTGAGTTGTTGAAAAGCTGGAAGGTAACTGAGAAACGAAATCAGGTTATCGGTTCAATCAATGCTCAGATCGAAAAATTGGAAGCTGCTCCAGAAGAGCGCGACCGCAATGCTTCACGCCAAGTTAGCGCTGGCGTTTCTGTAAAAGAGACCTACGTTAAAAATCCAGAAGATGGAAAAGGCGAAGAATAGTGAGAGCAAACCTGCTCCAGTTTTTCGATTACGCTCACCTACCGCAGCAAATGCAGGTGGTGAGCAAGCCTTTCGCTGAGTTGGCCCGGACCATCGTCTCGTCACTTCCAGATAATTCAGAGCGAACCGTCGCTTTGAGAAAACTTTTGGAAGCTAAGGACTGTGCGGTTCGTGCTATAATTTTAAAAACAGAATAATCAAAGTCCCATTGGGCAAGGAGTTATCATGAAATCATTAGAGCTAGTTCAACAATTAAAAGCCACTTCTGAAGGACGCTTCAGCCAAGCGCAAGAAGAATTGACTAAGATCAATAGCCTTGAGTCGCAAGTTTCTGCTGACTTGAAATCTGAGCGCGATGCCGGTTTCGACGAAGGTTTGAAACAAGTTGCGGCCCCTGGCGATAAACAGTTCTCACTCGAAGAGTTGGACGCTGAAGTTGCTGCGAAAACTGCACCTTTGAACAGCCAAATCGCTGACATCAAAGTTGATTTAGAAGCAAAGCAATCTGAAGTGAACAGCTTAAAAGCTGAAATTGATGAGCTTAAAAATGCTCCAAAAGAGCAACCGGCTCCAGAACAAGTTGACGTTGAGGCTGTAAAAGCCCAAGCGGTTTCTGAGTTCAAAGCCCAATTGCTTGCTCAGTACGAAGCACAGCAAGTTGCTGAGTCTGAAGAAGAGACTGGCTTCAAAAACCTTTTAAAATAAGTGAGGGCCGATCCATCTAGGGTTGGTAAAAGGGTCAGGTCTGAAAACAGGTCTGGCCCTTTTTTAATGATGCGCCTACAATTTAATCATGGCGCTAAAGAAATTGAGGGAACATATATGGTTATCGTCAACCCGGAAGATATCACCGATGTGGCAGCGGAGTTTGCGTCGGTCGATGAAAGCGTTATTGAATTCTACATCGACTCGGCAAGAGACTACGTTAACGAAGGACGATGGGGAGAAAGAAAAGCCAAGCGAGGAATAATGCTCATGGCGATGCACCTCATGTCCACCGGTGGAATTGGTGACAATGCCGTCCCTTCGGACCGTGGAGCCGTCATCAGTGAGAGCGTTGGAGGCATCAGCACTACCTACGCAAACAACACTTCGACAGCCAGCTCGACTGATGACCAATGGCTTTTGTCCACCACATACGGTGCGCAGTTCTTGATGCTTAAAAAAACAATCGTCAAAACCCCGCTGGTGACTTAATGGGCTATGAAACTATCGTCAAAGTAAACAAAGCTTTGGAAGATAGACTCAAGAACGTCGCGGCTGAGAAGCAAACCGTGAAAGTTGGGGTCATTGGCAATCGCGATACGACCAACAGGAAGGGCGTCGGTGGCATGACCAACGCGATGCTGGCCCAAATCCACGAGTTCGGGGTGCCACAAAAGGGCATTCCAGAGCGTTCTTTCATTCGTGGAACCGCAAAAAAAGAGAATCATCAGATAGCAAAAGAGCAGGCTATATTGCTCAATTCATACATTAAGGGAAATATCACCCTGAACGAAGCCTTGAAAATTTTGGGTGAGTCGATCACTTCTAAGATGAAGCGTTTTATCCGAGATGGAATTGCGCCAGAATTGACAGAGGCCCGAAAAAAGCAAAAGACTGTCAATGGAAAGTCCGGTGACACTCCGTTGATCGACACCGGACAATTGCTTAATTCGATCAGCTACGAGGTAGAAAAATGAGCGCGATAGATATAATCACACGAAGGGGCCGCGAAATAGTTCGACGCCGAATGGCACACGGGACATACGTCGATGGGTTCTATACCGAAGATCAAACCCCCGTGGACCTTCCCATCATTGCAGTCGTTCAGCCAATGAATTTCAAAGAGCGCATGATGCTTCCTGAGGGTGATCGCACCAAGGAATGGATAAGCGTCTGGACGGTTGCGGATGTTCAAACCTTGGATGAGAACTTAGGCCGCCGCGCAGATATTCTTATCGTCGATGGCAAAAACTACGAGGTTCAATCGGTCGCCAACTGGACACTTCCCAAGCAGGGTGCGAACCTGACACACTTGGAAATTAAGGCCTGCACGATGAATGAGAAAACCAACAAGGCGGAGTAATGAATCAGAAGGAAATTACCAAAGCTATTTATGACGCGCTGGATGAGATTTTTACATCTGACGTCACGATCATTTATGCCGACCAAAACGAGGCGAGACCTGCGAGACCTTACGCCACCTACAAGATCATTTCAGGGCCTACGCGAGAGGGTTGGGACGCAGAGACGGTTAACGAGGACGGCAATCTTGAGTTCTCGGGCTTCAGGATGCTTGTCGTTTCGGTAAATTATTATGGCCTAAATGCGCTTCAAGGTCTGGCAAGCTTACAAAATCGTTTACAGTGGCCTTCTATCCGTGAGATTCTTCTGACTAAGAAGTTGGTTTATGTGTCGGACTCTGGTGTGAGGGACGTTTCGTTGTTGTTGGAAACTCAAACCGAAACGCGGGCACAAATGGATATCACCATGCGGTTCGTTGACTACGACGTCGATGAGGGTTCTGGTGTTATCACGCGTGTTGAATTAGAGTCAGAAATTGATAATGTAGAGCAAGATATTTTAATTATTGATTCGCAAGGAGATGAGTAATGCAGCCAATCAGTAGCATAGTAGCGGTAAGTGTAATCAGAGGGGTTCGTTCAATCACTCAGGCCGGTTTCGGTATTCCATTAGCGCTGGTTGATTCAGCCGACTTTGATGGCATCCGCGAGTACTCCAGCACGACTGAATTGGCAGCCGATTTTATCACTTCTTCAGACGCATACAAAATGGGTGTACGCCTTTTTTCTGCTGAAAAGAAGCCAAAGAAAATCAAAATCATGGCTCGCTCTGCGCCAGTTGCGATGGTTCAAACCGTAACTCCAGACGTTGCCACTCAAGCCATCACCGGCTACACAGTGACAATCAACGGAACGCCTTTTGTTTTCACGTCTGATGCTTCACCGACAGCGGCTGAAGTTGTGACTGGTTTGATCGCAGCAATCAATGCCGGCACCGAACCTGTGACTGCTTCTGGAACAACCACCCTGGTGTTGACCGCAGATAGCGCAGGCATTCCTTTCACCCTTTCTCTTTCTTCAAAACTTTCTAAAGTAGTGACGAACGCCGGTAACGGTATCGTTGATGACTTAGTTGAAGCAGCGGACCAAGACCTTGACTGGTATGGTTTGGCTATCACTAGCCGTAATGACGATGAGGCTTACGCGGCGGCTGAATGGATTGAGACTCAACGCAAATTGTTTGTTTACGCAAGCAGCACGGCTGGTATCAAAACTCCAGGAAACACAGCAAACATTGCTTCGCGCCTTAAAGCAGCGAACTTCACTCGCACTGTTTTGTTGTACTCTGCATCTGCAAACATCTTCCCAGAGGGTTCTTGGCTCTCAGATGAGTTGCCTCGTGACCCAGGATCATACACTGAGAAGTTCAAAACTCTCGTTGGCGTTCCTGCGGATGATCTTTCAGGGACTGAAATCTCTGCGGTCAAAGCGAAGAACGGAAACGTCTACACTAATGTCGGTTCTGTTGACATCGTTGCTGAGGGCAAAGTTGCTCAAGGTGAGTTTGTTGATGTGATCCGTTTCATCGACTGGCTTCAAGCGCAGATCGAAGAGGGTGTTTTCGGAAAACTTATTTCCAATCCAAAAATCCCTTTCACAAATAAAGGTATCGGCGTAATCGAAGGCGAAGTCCGCTTTGCTCTTGATCGCGGTGTAGCGGTTGGTGGATTGTCTGATGACGAACCATACATCGTGACCGTGCCGAAAGTTTCTGAGTTGTCTACTCAGGACCGGGCTAACCGCAATCTGACAGGCATCAAATTTTTTGCAAAACTTGCAGGCGCTATTCACTTCGTCGCTATCGACGGTGTGGTTGGCGTTTAAACGGAGGGGTTCTAAATGTTGACAACGTATGATTTTAAAGAAGTTTTGGTATCATGGAACGGTCAAATCCTGACTGCCTTCGCCGAAGGTGACGACGCTGTCACTGTCGAGCAAGAAACTGAGCAATGGAATTTGGTGATTGGTGCGGACGGTGAAGGTACTCGTTCAAAATCAAACAACAACTCCGGCAAAGTGACCTTGAAATTCATGGCTGGTTCGCCATCAAATGACATCCTGAACGCAAGCTACCAAGCCGACCGCGCGAGTGGTGCAGGCAAAGGTGCTCTTTTCGTCAAGGATGG
Source organism: Iodosphaeria phyllophila (assembly GCA_025802455.2). NCBI lineage: Eukaryota > Fungi > Ascomycota > Sordariomycetes > Amphisphaeriales > Iodosphaeriaceae > Iodosphaeria > Iodosphaeria phyllophila. The sequence goes on along the minus strand of JAOYMO020428207.1, from coordinate 11,561 downwards.
ATCAGGTCGTTCTTTGCATACTCTTGCAGAGGCATGGATTGAAAAGCTTCCAAACGCTGTTTACGGGGCCGCAGCAGGCACTCGTGAATGGGTAATTCGAACACACAACATCGTTTCAGTAATCGGCGGTAACTAATTATGAACCCAACTCAACCCAAGACGGTGGTTGTCAAAGGCCACAAGTATCAAATCCAGCAATTTCTCGCGGACGATGGAGTAAGAATCTTCGTTCGCTTGGCAAAGGTCGCAGGCGAGCCAATGGCAAAAGCCTTCAATCTTTCGCAAATAACCACGGACGATCCAAAGTTCGGGGACATTCTGCAGGATGTGGTCAAGAGTTTGTTCACGAACGTGGATGAAGAATTAGCCGTGAAAACGGTAGCTGATATGCTTTCTGTGGTTATCCCTGACGGTCAGACATTTCCTTTGCACGATATGTTGAACCCGTCTCGCGGAAACTGGAAAACATTTTTCCAAGGTAAACAGTCGGACCTATTCGCCGTCGTTTACGAATCACTGAAAGTGAACTACGAAGATTTTTTATCCGCACTGAGGCTCGTAGGCGTAAAGCTTCCGGGTCTCAAGGTACAGGAACAAAGCACTGGCCCGAACACTTAGATTGGCTGCTTTGGAGACCTGTCCTTAATAAGCTAGTTTATCGCTGGGAATTGCGGGAAAAGTACAGCCTTCTCGACGTGTTGGACTTTAACGATGCGCTGGATGCATACGAGAAAATGAAGGCAGAGGCTTCCCGCCAAAAATAGAAAAGGTGGGTGCCAATGGCAACCGGAATGACTCTCGAAGAATTAGTATCCAAGTGGACGATCAAGACCGATCTGACGCCACTCGAAAAGGGCCGTGAAGCACTCGTTGGACTTTCGATAGGACTTGGATCAATCGCCGCGTCCGTTGGTGGAGCAGCAGCAAGTCTTTTCGGTATCGCCAAAGCAACCGCAAATGCCGGTGAAGAAGCAAAAAAAGCCAGCCAAAAATTCGGTATCACGGCATCTGCCTACCAAGAATTGCAATACGCTGCACGCGGTGAAGCCGGTGAGCTGTCGCAAGGACTCCTTTTCTTAAATAAAAATCTTGCCGAAGCAGCGAAGGGTGCGAAAGAACCAGCCGCCGCATTTGCTAAATTGGGTGTCAGTTTATACGCAGGCGGTAAGCTTCGCGACACTGATTCAGTCCTGATGGAGCTCACGGACAAGTTCAAAAAGATGCCCGCCGATGCTCGTAGGACCGCCGCTGCCGTTGATATCTTCGGTCGTTCAGGTGCCAACCTGTTGCCTTTTCTGGTCCAGGGTTCAGCCGAACTCAACGAACTTCGTAAGGAAGCGATTGATTTTGGGTACGTTATCCAGGACACAGAGGCCGCCGACAACTTCAACGACGCGATGGATGACCTTATCAACATCACCAAGGGGTTCAGAAATATCATAGGCGCGAGCCTGATTCCTGCGATCACTGAGGTCATGGGAGTCATGAAAGAGTGGCTTAGAGCAAACCGTGAGTTCGTCGTTTCCAAGTTAAAAGAGTACCTTTCCATCGTCGTGGACTACGTGAAAATCATGGGGGCCTTCCTTTGGAACGTCGCCAAGGCCGGAAATTCTTTGATTAGAATATTTGGTGGATGGGCAAAAGTCTTAAGGGTAATCATCGCTTTGACGGCTGCCTACCTCGCTTTGAATGCTCTTTACAACATGGGACGTTTAGCTCAAGCGGCGGTCGGAGTTGTTCAAGGTCTTTGGGCAATCGCAAAAGCTTGGTACGCGGCAGGATGGCAGGCGATGCTTGCGCAAGTCAAAATGCTCGCAATACCTATCGCCATCGGTGCGGCTATCGTCGCGTTGCTTCTGTTGATTGAAGATTTGTACACTTTCTTTTCTGGCGGAGGCGAGACTCTTACGGCCGACATTATCGAAGGACTAAAGAGCCTTGGATCTTACCTGATGGAGTTCATCGGATACATCGGTAAAGACCTTTTCGATATGTTCAAAGGCTGGGGTGACGCCGCTGCGAATGCTATTATGAATGCGTTCAAGCCCCTGGTTGACGTTCTAAAATGGATTGGCGACAAGGGTTCTGAGCTCGCGAAAGGAAACTTTGCGAAGGCGTTCAGTGGGTTTTCTCTCTTCGGTGGTAGCGATAAGGCCAACAATCCACCACCGACTTTGGGTAACGTCATGGGATTGGATCCAAGTTATTCTAGCGCAGTCGGTGGCGATATCTCCAAACAGATCCAGCAAGCCTCGACTATCAACCAGACAATCAACATCGGCGACAGCTCAAGTGCCATCGCGACGGGTAGAGAAGTGGCTGGTCAGACCGATAATGTTCTTGCGAAACGCAATCGCGAAGCAGCGCGCACGTTCAGCGCGCAAGGGGATTACTGATGGATTTGGCAACTATCCTCACGGGTAATGCATTCAGGGTGAAGTTTTCGGAAAACAATTCGACGGCTGACATCATCGTGATCGACGCAACTGTGACCGAGACGACAAATCTTGAGGCTGAAATCACCGATCACCCGGTTGAGGACGGCCCTGACGTGAACGATCACATTCGTCCAAAACCCGTACAGATCGAAATTGAGGGCATCGTTTCAGAGACCCCGCTGACACTTTCTTCGGACATGAGCAAGCTGACCACCTCGACAAAAGACTCCCTGGTGAGTACCGCTCGTGGCTTCGCGGGTGGGGCCGCTGCTCAAGTTGGATCCAAGCTTGCAAGCCAATACGGTTCATCAGCCGGGGCTTTGGGCGGTTTGTTTGGTGCCTCACTATTTCAATCGGACGCAAACCCGGCGAAGGCCGCACGCGATAAGCTGGAAGCGATGTTGGTCGGTAAGGTGATATTTCGTCTCAATACCAAGTTCAAAAGCTACGACAACATGGCAATTGCGAAGCTGACGTTCCCGCGCGCGAACGATACGGGCAAGGCTCTTCGCTTCAGCATGACTTGCAAACAGGTCAACATCATCAAGTCGGCAACGGTCGCAGCAATCTCGCGTTCATCTGCAGGTGGTATAAAGAAAGCAGATCTTGGAAAGCAGCCACCAAAAGAGGCAGAAAAACCAGTCTACAAATCACTTCTGAAAAGGGCTTCGTTGGGATTGGGAGATGCGTTCGGCAGCTTATTTAAGGGTGGTCAATAATGTATTTAGAACTTCCAGTCAGACATGACATACCGTCCTACAACTTTCAGCAAGAACTTGAGGGCATCGTTTATGACCTTGAGTTCAATTATAATTCTCGTGGCGGTTATTGGATGATGGACATCAACGACGCTGAGAAAAACCCGATCATCACCGGCATCCGTGTTGTAACGGACTACAGTCTTATCTCTCAGATCAAAGTTCCGAACGCTCCACCGGGACAATTCATTGCTTACGACACGTCGGGTTACAACAAGGACCCAGGGATAGATGATTTTGGTTCGCGCATACTTCTGATTTATCGTGAATCGACAACTGTAGATGAGGCATAAATGGCTGGTTTTCAATTTTTCGAACGTCAGATCATCGTCGAGATAGGTATCAAAGGAGAGCCTGCGCTAAGGTTTGAGGGGTTTCGCGTCAAGTTCCACGTAGAACAAACACCCTTCGGAACGCCCAATAAGGGAAAAATTGAGATCTATAATCTCACCCGGCAGTCGGCTGCGCTTGCTGAAAAGAAAAATTCGCAGGTTCGACTCATCGCTGGTTACAAGGGACACTCCGAAGTGATCTACCTTGGAGACATCGGCAAGAAGCATTCAAAGACTGAACTCGATGGGGTTGATTACGTCACCCGAATGGAGTGCGCGGACGGCATCGACAAATACCAAACATCAATCGTTGAGAAGTCTTACTCCGAAGGCACCCCCTACAAACAGATTTTGACAGATTTAGCCACCTCTCTTCAGGGCTTAGGGACGCCAAATTTAACGGATGTTCCAGATGAGTCGGTCATGGGCGGGTTCACGCTGTCGGGCCTTTCGCACAAAAACATGAGTGAGGTAACCAAAAAGATGGGACTTGATTGGTCTATTCAAGACGGTGTGGTCCAGGTAACGAAGGCCGGTGGATCAACCAAGGACTCTGCGGTTCTGCTTTCGCCACAAACCGGACTCGTTGGTATCCCCAAGCGAAAAGATGACAACATCGAATTGACCTCGTTGCTTCAGCCTTCCATCAGACCGGGCCGGCAAATAGAATTAAAGTCCAGACTTCTAAATGGACGTTACATCGCCGGCAAAGTGACGCACACTGGGGATAATTTTGATAAAGATTTTTACACCATAATTGAGGCGAAAAAATTCGTATGAGTACAGAGCCAGATTTCACGCCGGACTTTGAAGACATTATTCGCATGGGCGTCGAGCAGCGTTTATTTGACGTGAACATTTCACTCCCCGGCTCCATTGTTAAATTCGACAAGACCAATCAAACGGCTACGGTTCAGCCTGACATTATGCGCAAATACGGAGACACCATAAAACCATTGCCGGCACTTTTGAACGTGCCCGTGGTATTTCCGAGTGCTGCCCAGTGGTCAATCACCGGCCCGATAGAGCCAGGCGATACCGGTCAGCTCATCTTTTCACAGCGTTCTTTGGATGTTTGGAAGCAAAAAGGCGGGCAGGTTGACCCGAAAGATCCAAGAAAGTTCCACATCAGCGACGCGGTTTTCTACCCTGGGCTTCGGCCCAAGAGCAAAACCCTGGACGTTATTTCAGATAAAAATCTTCGTTTCCAGAACGGCACCACGCGCTTTGAGCTCACGCCTGATGGAAAAATGAGACTCGAAAGTGTTGGCGGTGACGAGTACCTGGACCTCATGTCGCAGGTTCTGGCGAAGCTAATTGTCCTCACCGACAAGCTTTCAACCGACACTACCAACACGATGCTGGGGCCAATGAAGCTTAACTTCTTCAGCGATTATGCAACTCTTAAATCTGACTTGACCTCACTCAAAGGCAAGTTGGACGTAATCAAGGGGTGATTTATGGCTCGTAGCAAAGACGCCGCAGGTACGGCAATCGCCGCCGCAGTCAAAGCGGTCGGTATCGCGCCAGGGGTAGCAGTCACGGACTCTCAACTAGAGGCAGTTTGGAAGGCCGCAATGAACGCACTCTTCGTTCATGACGCCGCTAACGCTGTCATAAACTCCACCGTGAGCACGACTGGTTCAGTAATCAGTGGAGCTGGTGCGGGTGGCAATACGGTAGGTACTGGAACCGCCGTCAACGTAGGAGGCATCACGTGAGTGATCTAAGAACTTCGGACGCCACGGGTGATCTTGAATTCGTTAACGGTGACCTCGCACTCGCCAACGGCGTCGATGCGGTCAAACAAGCATTGCGTCAAGAACTGAAAATGTTTGCCGGTGAATGGTTTCTCGACTTGGACTATGGTGTCCCGTATTATAGAGACGTACTTGTTAAGAACCCGAATGCGAACCTGGTGAAAGGAATTTTGATGGACAAAATTCTTTCAACACCTGGGGTGATTGAGCTCACGTCATTCTCATTGGACTACAATGTGGGTGCGAGAACTTTGTCGGTTGCTTTCACAGCTAGGGGTTACGACGGGGACATTGATTTTTCTGAAGTTCTTGGAGGAAATAATGGCTGATATCGAATACGGCGTAACAGCAACAGGTTTTAAAAGAAAACGTCTCGACATTATCAAAGGCGAAATTGAATCAAGCCTTCGATCAGTCATAGGTAATTTCATCAACTTGCTTCCCAGCTCTTTGATCTCTCAGTTTATTGGCGTCTTTGCGGAGCGTGAGGATGCTCTTTGGGAAGTGGCAGAAGATAATTACAACTCGGCTTATTCATCATCCGCGACCGGGGTGCCATTGCAAAATGCTCTTGCCCTCGTTGGATCGGTCAAGCTTCCAGCCGCGAAAAGTATTCAACAAAGTCTTTTGCTCTTCGGAACGCCAGGCACGATTGTCCCGGTAAACACGCAGGTCCGGGTAGCCGGAAACTCCGCAGCGGTTTTCAAAACACTCGAATCAGTCCAGCTTGTCGCCGGTCAAGATCAAATCCAACGCCTCAGCTTTTCAGATACGCCAACCAGTGGAAGCTATAAACTCCGCTACATCAACGAAGACACCACGACTTTGGCTTACAACGCCACCGCTTCGGACGTTCAAGCGGCTCTTAATGCCCTTGTGAAACTTTCGGGCATCACTGTTGTTGGTGCTCCAGGTGGAAATTTCGACATCACATTCGGCGGTTTGTCCGGCAAAATACCCCACATTCCTTTGATCGTTATGAATAACACCATGCTCGCAACGGCGACGCCGGTCACTTTGGCATGGGTTGCGAACCTAGCCGAAGGTATTCCGCAAGGCGAAGTGGACGCAGAGGCTCTCACTGAAGGCCCGACTCCAGCCCCTCTTTATAGCCTCACCGAAATTGTGAACACCGTCACTGGCCTAGACCGCGTTCTAAATATCACCGATGCAGACGTGGGACGCTTCCTTGAGGAAGACAACGAATACCGCGTTCGATCTAAGACGGCACAAGCAGGTCTTGGTCGAGGTTCTCCTGACGCTATACGCGCGCGCCTGCTAGAAGTTGAAGGTGTTTCAAGAGCAATCGTTTTCCAAAATGAGAACGACACGACAGACGGTCTAGGACTTCCACCGCATTCAATCCGCGCTTACGTTCAAGGCGGCGATGACCAAGCCATCTTTCAAGAGATATGGGACTCAAAAGGCGGCGGTATCAAGTCTGATGGAACCGAAGTAGGTACCGCATACGACGATGGCGACCTGCCTCACACTGTCAGATTTAGCCGTCCTGAAGTTGTGCCGATCTACATTAAGGTGACAATTTCAAAAGACGCAAACTGGCCATCGAATGGAATTTCGCAAGTCCGCGACGCACTCGCAGCCTACGTCAACAACCTCGAAATTGGGGATGATGTCGTGGTTTACCCGCGCATGATGTCTTCAATCAATACCATTTCAGGGATCACTGATGTCGATTTGAAAGTTGGAACGGCAGCAAGCCCTACTCTGGACAACAACATTCCTATCGACGTTCAACAATTGGCGCGAGTCATTGACCCGAACACTGATATTGAGATCGTGGTGAACCCATGATCCATATTTTAGACCACTTTATCAGAGCCAAAAAAAGGCTGATTGAGCAGTTTAAAGAACTTCCAAACATCGAGGCTTTGCTACAGGCCTTGATGATTCCTGTTCAAGAACTCGAAGATGTCTTCTTTGATATGACCGATCAGCGTTCGATCTTTTCTGCTATCGGTTATCAGCTAGACCTTTGGGGTGAAACTCTCAACATGCCTCGAAACGGTTTGATTGATGATGAGTATCGGGTTGTTCTTCTTGCGAAGGTCGCACAGAACGTATCTCAAGGAACGGCTGCGGACGTGATGAGAGTTTATCAACTCCTCATGCGCGCTCAATATATTCAATATTCTGAAGACGATAATGTGCCGGCAGCGTTCTCTTTGACTGCAATCAACTCGACTCCCATCGGAGATATTGAGAATATAAAAAGAGCGGTTCGATCATCGAAGCTTGGGGGAGTCAGAATTAATCTGCTTTCGACTGTTCCAGGTCTGCCCTTTTCGTTCGCAGATGACCCAGACCCGAACGCCCGTGGGTTTGGGGACTTGGATGACCCAACTGTCGGCGGATTTTTCAGCGAAATTATTTAGGAGGCTTCATGTCATTACCAGCAAAACCCAATAAGGACGTCGAGTTTGCGAGTGGCAATACCGCCGCAATCATCGAACCACCACAGCCTCAGAAAGACACGGGCTGGCTTGCGCAAAAACCACCGCGCCAATATTTCAATTGGCTTTTTAACAAACTCTGGTTGTGGCAAATCTATCTTGATAGACGTGTCGTCAATACCGAAGTCAGGACAACCGCTGGAGCCTACGCGCCAGGGACATCTAAATTTCGCAGAATTCATTTCGACGCCACCCTTGGTAATCAGTCTTTGACGCTTCCCACCATTACGACTGACGACAATGATCTTTATCTGGAAGCAAAAAAGGTAGATGCTACGGCAAACACTGTCACTTTTACAGGAACGATTGAAGGTGAAGTGAACCCAGTGATAGAATACCAATACACAGGACGAGCAGTTTACGCATACAACGGCCTATGGTTTTGGGCAAAATAGGAGACGCCATGAACGAAAGACTCAGTTTCAAAACGATGATTTATTTGATTGCCATCTTTTTGGCATTCGCAGCATCCCCCCTTCACGCACAAGAGACTGGTCCAGCTGGCTCGGTCATGCGCGTCCCATCGGCTGGTGGAAAGGCGAGGCTTGGTCCAGTTGACCTTTCCAGCGCGAACGCGACCACGGGCAGATTGAACGCGACCACTAGACTTTCTGGTCTTACGTCGGGCGGTTGTTTGTTCGGTGATACGACCGGATACGTTCTTCAGCCGTCGTCACCAAACTGCGTCTGGGATATTACCAACAATGCTTTGGGGATTGGAAGCGCGCCAAATTCAAAGGCGTCTCTTGATGTCGCATCTACAACGAAGGGCGTCTTACTCCCAAGGATGACGAGCGCGCAAAAGAATGCGATAAACTCACCTCCAAATGGTTTGCTTCTTTACGATACGGACCTTTCCCGTCTTGAAAGCTACTCGACTGGAACGAGTTCATGGGGACCTGTCGGTCGCCTTATGGGCACCGCAAACTCTCTCAACGCAAGCGCGGCATTCCAGGTAGACAGCACAACGCGCGGATCACTCTCTGTCCCGAGAATGACTACCTCTCAGCGAGACGCAATTGCCACACCAGCAACAGGACTTCAGGTTTACAATACGGATACGAATGCCCTGAACGTCTACAACGGAAGCGTTTGGACTGCGGTTGGATCTGGAGCCGGTGGCGGTGAAAAGAACTTCCTTTCAAATGGTGATTTTGAGAACGGTAATACGACCGGATGGACCTGCTTCTCATCGGGCCTTTCTGTAGCGCGTCCGACCGATGCGATGACCTTCGCTGGTTCGCCAACGGTCAGCATGGGTATCGCAACCACAAGCTTCGCTGGTTCTTATAGCGGTAAATTTGTTAAGACCGCAGCCAACTCACAAGGACAAGGTTGCTACACAGATTTCGCTGTTGAAGATGGAGACCTTGGTAAAGTTCTTCAGGGAAATATAGAGTACAAGGTCGAGTCTGGAACATTCGTAGCAGGCGATAGAACGACGGACTCATCCGCAATCGTTTACATTTACGACAGAACAAACAGCAAAGTAATTGAACCTAGCTCAATTAAATTTCTTTCAAACAGTACTGCTTTTACAGATATAGTAAGCACTACTTTTCAGACTTCAACGAACTCAAAACTCTACAGAATTTTCTTTTATATACCAGATACGAGCACAACAGCATTTTCTTTAGCTCTCGACTCTATGAAGATGGCTAGAAGCAAGTACCCTTCCGGGACTCCTATTACAGATTGGACTCCGACTACTCCTACAGGAACTTGGACAACGAATACGACTTACTCTGGAATGAAGAGAAGAGTTGGCGACACAATAGAAGAAAAAGTGAAAATTGTTTTATCTGGCGCACCTAACAATGCGACTTTGACAATCAATACTCAAAACACAATAGACACGGTGAAAGCCATCGGTCCTTCAGGTGATCAAGCCCTTCCAATTTTTGGAAACTATGAAGCGCGCGACCAGGGAAATACTTCATATAATGGTATTGTTGAATATGGTTCTTCGACATCCGTTCAAATCGTAAAATATACCGTTGCAAGCCCCAACATCACCAACAACTCAACAACTCAGACTTTGCCTTTTACCTGGGGTTCTGGCGATAGCATCTTAGTGAGTTTTGCTTATCCAGCAGTAGGACTTTCCTCATCGGTTCAGATGTCAGACTTGGGTGACGGAAGATCGGTTTCTTTCTCTTCTCAGAGTAATACGGGTCAGTCAGTTACCGCCAACGTAACCAACGCCACTTATGTTGCGACTAAAGACTCCCATGGGGCATGGAATGGAAGTCAATTCACGGCACCTCAAGCCGGTGACTATTTTATTGCGGCAACTGGCAAATCATCAACCACTGCCAATTTAATAGTTTATAGAAGTGGTATTGCTGAAATTATTCTTATGACCGTGACTTCGGCACAAACAAACAGTGGATCTGTAGTTATCCCAAATGTAAAAAGTGGAGAGATTTTAAGCATTCGATCAGACGGCTCTACAACTCTGACCTCTGGAAATACTTTAGGCATATTTAGGATTGGCGGGAGTGGACAGGCAATTGCTTCAAGTGAAACTGTTTCTGCGATTTACACGACATCTGCAGGTCAGAATTTAAATAATAACGTCGCTGGTTTGATTGATTTTGGTACAAAAGTTGAAGACTCTCATAACGCTGTCACCACTGGAGGAAGCTGGAATTTCAGAGCGCCTATTGCTGGGCTGTACTCTGTAAAAGCAAATATAAGTATGCCGTTCAACAACACTACGGTTGTTTATTGGTTGGCTTATATTTACAAAAATACCAGCACTTTAGTTGTGGCCGGTCCCTCTTATTCCGGATCAACAACGACGGGGGCTTTTGCCGGATGTATGGTTGAGACAGAAGTTAGGCTTATTGCTGGAGACACAATAAGTATTCAAGCAATTCACTCGTCTGGAACAGCTCGAAATTTAACAACTGGTGCGACCGATAATCGAATATCAATTGTAAGGGTAGGTAACTAATATGATAAAAAAGCTTACTATAAAAACAAAAGATGGAAGAGAATTTGGTAGCGTCAGCACTGATTTCCCAAATAATGAATTTCAAACAATGCAAGAATGGATCGACCACGCAATTGCAAATAACAATTGGGGCAAGCCAGATCGTTGGGTCCTAGATAGGGATGAGGACGTTTCTGAAGCAATCGGAACTAGGCCTTTCGGAGATGATGATGACGGAATTTTAGAATATCATTTGCCGTCTGATTACAGCATTGAAGAAAACGATATTACTCAAGAGTGGAAAGACATTCGTGGAGCAAACAGAGCCGGTAAAAATATTGACGTCTGTCGCCAAGTAATCACGAAAATTTCTTACTTCAACGAAAGATTTGCAAGTGACTCATCTGTGATGGCTTTGTTTCAATCAATCGACTTCTTGGGAATCATTGGTGCTTTGACCACCGGCGGAATTCCGCAGGCTCGACAAATGATTTCAATCATAGGACCGAGCGTTTATCCACAGCAGTTTGTTGACTCAATACTTTCTGACCTAGACGTTCGTATTGCGGAGATCGCGGCTGAGAAGGCCGTTGAAGCTGCGGAATAAGTATTGCAGTGCATTCTCTGGAGGGCCGTATGGAATCAATAAGCAGAAATTGGCCGGGCATTTTGGCCGTAATCAGCTTTGTTGGGGCATTAGCGGTACTCTTCAGAAGGGTGGATGCCAACTCATTTCTGTTACAACCAGAGTCACTGTCTCGCTTTTCCAATCGCTGGTTCGCCGTTGATCAATGGTTTAATGTGTGTCGAGAATAAGAAAATTAAAGATTGGTCTGGGTTCTATGGGAAGTTTGAACTGCT
>JAOYMO020428123.1:0-22952 GCA_025802455.2 Iodosphaeria phyllophila | reverse complement strand
TTTAAGCGCTCGGCCTTCAGTTCATCCTTAAGCTCGCCAATCGTTTTCGTCAAATATCTGAATCCGATAATGGCGGCGATGATGGTGAGGATCAGGACCGATCCTAATACGCCAGTGTCAGTTATCTTCTGGAAGGCGTTTCCCGCTGCGTCTTCGATCATTCTGCTTACGCGCCTTGCTTCGCCTCACCATTTCGTCATAGAGAACGGCGAGAGCTGTGAAGACTGCGATGGAGAGGATGAAGGCGAGCGCTCTCATTCTTGCCGGCTAAGTCTGCCACTCCCGTTATCCCAATGCATAGCATCGCCGCCACATTTGCCAGTTCGAGAAGCCCCGCGTAGATCCAAGCTTCATTGATAAAGCCGCCGATCATCAACACGCTTGAAAACACGGAGACCAAATAGGCACCGAAAACTAGGATCTCCCAATCTTCCTTGTGCCACCTAAAGATTGCGAGGCATAATAGAGCATCGCAGGCCAAAGTGAATATGGGATGAATTTCCCTATTGCCAGTGAGGTCGAGATAGAGGGTGCTGGCAAAGAAAGACAACGCTGCCAGCCCCAACCAGAGCCAAGCCCTAGACGTTCGGACCGACAACAACATCGTAACTATTGCGATTGCGATAAGGCCGAAAGTCCATGGCGATTCCATTTTCAACGACCTCCGCCTTCGGTATGAACGCCACCGACGACAATACCGCCAGCCGTGGTTACGGAGCCGAGATCGACGCCAGCCGCGACACAGGCTGCGGTTTGGTCCGCGTGAAGGAGGGCAAACGAACTGGCGCACAATGCAATCGATCCCTGTGCATTCCTTGCCTCGGCAATGATCTTTTTGGCGTTGATACCCTGCACCATGCCGAGAGCTACGCCGGCTTCGGTGATTTCGGTCAAATCCTTTGCGGCTGCGTAGGCTTTGGCGAGATATTTATCGATGCGATACTGAGCATCAACGCCAGCCTCAGCAATTAATTCTGGGGTAGAGAGGTCCATTTTTCGTCCCTTTGTTGTGATGGTTTATGCTGATTAGTGTTCGCATGAACGGGTCGGATTTACAACTGGATTGACCCATGCAGAAGAAGGTTAATCGTTAGTTCGATACCACAGTCCGCTGTCATCATCGCCGCCCCATGAGCCACTCATGCTCGCTCCGGATCGACGGATAAGGCCTTGAGTTTCAAGCTCAGAAAACTGAGCCCCCCGAGAATCATCAGCGCGTCGGAAATAATCCGTTGAGGATGCCTTAATCTCATTCAGTAGTAATTTTGCGGCTTCGGATATCATGACCCTCTTCCTTTTAATGTCACGAGTTACGTGGCTACGGGATAGCTACCCGCAGGGATCGCACCGACTGCTATTAGATAGGCACGGCAAGCATTATACCAGTCTTTATTTTCGTTAGCCGTGAGTGACCCGCCTTGATAAACAACACTACCGAGGGCATCGACGCTGAACGATCCGTTGCCGCCGAAGCGAAGAACCATGGCATCAGGATTAACGCCGGAAGCTTGCGTGTCGGAATTTCCAAGAACACCGTTTTTGTAGATTTGTCGGGCCGCCGAACTGGAACGATTAACGCTGATCAGAGAAATGGCATCAGTTGCCGCAATTGACAACAGCGAAAAATCATTCAAGACAGCACCCGCAACGGCCGTATCAGTGCGAAGCGAGTTGATTGCCATTGTACCGTTGCCGAGCGTTGTTGAATTTGACGCCGGCTGGCCAAGCGTCCACACTCCCATTGACGCCGCATTTCTGGTAAACTGGTTTCCAACTCTAGTGCCCGCGACACCGGTATTGACCGCCTTGTTTCCGGAAGATGCCGAAGTGAACCCCTTGTCGATTGTGAAGGTAGGACTATTCTCAGTAGTCGAGTCGCCGTAACCGCGAGACACACCGTTCAATAGAGCTGCTTGGGAAGCATGAGCAGCGAACAAGTAGAAACAATCCAGTTTCGAAAAAATGTTGCTGCCGGAAATCGCACCTGTCTTCACGCTTCCATAGAATGTATCGATCACCGCTTTCCGGTTATTGTTTGGCGCAGGCGACATTGCTCCGACAAACGTTGCCGCCTCAGAATTTGCAAACACGTATGTGCTTGTATCTATCCCAAGTCTAGCAGCAACTGCATTGGCGATCTGCGTATAGCCGATGGAAGTCGGGTGCTTGCTGTCAAACATCCAGCCTTTGCCATTTGCAGTGGTGTAGTCTCCAAAAAGCGCGAAGATATCAATCACGCCTATACCGTTCGTGCCGGCGGTGGCTTTGAAAGCATCGACATACGATTGTTGTGTGACCTGTGATGCGCCGGTTGCTACCGGATCGATTGGGTTGCCAGTGACGAAAAGAACATCGGCATTTGCCGTTTTAGCCTTGTCGATAATGGATTGAAGACCTGCCTGGTACGTGGCAAGGCTCGTCCCAAGCGTCGTGTCGTTGATGGTGAGATCAACAATGACTAGATCCGGGGCAAGAGCCGGAATCATATTCAGCGGCGACCATGGGCTTGTGGCAACGATGAAATCCGCGATAGCGCCACCTGAGACGCCGCCGTTGATTATGGTGGTCTCTTTGATCGCCGAATTGTAAACGACGCCACCGTCAACGGTTACGGCACCGCCGGAAGCCCATGTGATATTGATCGTGTGCGCGCCGAGTGGGCATGTAATGGTGATGGAGCCAAGAGCGTTACTGGCGTTGCTGGAGTTAACCGTTGCCAAAGTAGCGCCGCCGTCCACGTTGACCGTGAAGGTGCCTGCGCCACTGAATTTGGCATAGCTAAGTTCAATCGTGTCAAAAGCCGTCGTCGGAGAGAATGACCGTGTGACAGCAGTTGAAGCGGTGTATGGAAATGCACCGATAGACTTTGCCGATGCACCGCCAAGGGTCCAACTGCCAGGAACGTCGCGAGTGTCCATCGCAGGATAATAATTTGTGGATGTGGTGGAACCATTGCCGAAGAATGATTGCCACGCGCCGGCCGTAACCAGCCCAGCGAGTTGCGTAGGCCACGAAAATGCACGACCATTGCCACCATTGAGGATACCGCCAGCTCCCTGCCCCCACCCGGTGCTATCACTAAGGATAAGCACCCTTGCGTTACGAGTGCCGGCGGCGCGTGCCGCTTGAGCTGCGGCGAATTTGGGCATGGCAGGAAAGCCACCCGCGCCCGATGACGCTACAGTTCCCAGCGCTGTGCCGAGCATAAGATTGATTGGCAATGGCGTCAGTCCTTCTCTAGACGAAGCTTGAGGTCTTTGTTAAACGCGGCGCAGTCATCTATCTGTCGGTCAACAGCGTCTGCATTCAATTGCCAATGCGATTGAATGGCCCAATTCTTGTCGCCTGATTTTGGCATATAGCGGTCCATGTGCTGCGAGCATTCCGTGGGCTGGTCTGGGAGGATGACTTTCGCCTCGACGCGGCCCTTGGTTTCCGCAGCGGCGATGACGCGATGTTCAGTTGTGTGGCAGGAACTTGCTGCTATCGAGATCAGTCCAGCCGCAGCCGTCGTCAGTATCTTCGGCAATCCGCCTTGCAAGTTCCGCATTGGCATCGTCCTTCAGCTTTTCGGCCGCTGTGGCGCGTTTCTTTGCTTCGGTGAGTGATTGTTCGGCTACGAGCTTCTGACGTTCCTGTTCCTTCGCTTTCGCGTCGGCTGCGGTTTTCTCACTCAGAACTACGTAGCCTTCAAGCACAGCTTTGTCATGATTCAGAAGCCAGATTTTAAAGCCGCCCCACAGTGCTATCAGGATCATTGCCCCGCCTAGTAGTTTGCCGATAGGCCCGGTGATGAAGCTCATCATTGCTTTTGCTCCGATGATGTTGTCACCGTTGCGACGTTATCGGTGACTTCGGCTGTGACTGTGGTTTCAGTGTTCGTTGGTGGACCGGCAATGTTGGTTTGCTTTGAAAGCCAATCTTGTGTGAATGCGGCGGCGGCATATCCCAAGACCGGGAGTGTCAATGCCGACCACGCGACAAGTGCCGCGTCGGGCGCGAACTGCGTGACAGAGAGTCGGGCCATAAGATATGTTCCAAGCGACATCCACCAAGCCATAAGGAATGTCGCTATTTCTCTCTTTAAAGTTGATGATGTTATATATTTAACCAGAGATTGCATTAGGCCGCCAGCTTTCCGAGCGTCTTGGGGCCAGCGATGCCATCAGGCGTGAGACCGGTAGACTTTTGATAGACGATGAGCGCCGCTTCGGTGCCGTAACCGAACACACCGTCTGCCGCTCCGGGCTGGAAACCGAAGCGCGTTAGATTGCGCTGGAGATTGGCAACCGCTTCACCACGCTCGCCGCGTTGCAAGATACCGTCCGACATTGCGTCATCCGCTGGCATGGCAACCTTACCTCCTGTTGAATAAACCCCGGCTTCCAGAAGCTTAGCTTCATCCGCGCGGCGGCTCACTAGACCAGCGAGTTTGACGCGAGTGCCATCAGGCCGTTTCGCCGTAACTCGTGTGGTGCGCAGCAGTGCGGCCGCACCTGTGATATCACCAGATTTTACCGACGATGCCCACCGGTCAGTCAGAGTGTCGGGGCCGCAATTGTAGACGACTGAATCCATCGCATCGAACACATTCTGAGGAACCGGCTTGCCAAGGAAGCGATTGACGGCTGCACCATATTCGGCATCGGAGAGATAGATCAGGCAATCATCGGCTTCCGCGCGGGTCATCGTAGCGCCAGCCGCAAATGCCTGTCCTTGCTTATGAGCCCCCCACCATTTCTGAAATGCACTTGAGCGCCAGGTGAAGCCAACGCCAATCGTCGGTATTTTGACCGGGTCGAGATACCAATGATCCACAAATCCTTCGTGAAGCCTGATGTCCGAAGCGCCCTGAGCAGACAGTTTCATGATTATTTTCCCGTTTTCAGAGGTTGGAAATGATGCTTTAGCGGCCTAGACGTGCTAGGCACGTTCCTCCAACCGAACAAACGGCGGCGGACGAAATTTGCCGTTGCTGAGTTGAATAGAATGTGTCGTGCCGCGCAATTGATTGCTGAGAAACAATGCGGCTTTGTCGATTGGAGCCATGACGTTGAAATCTGGGAAGCACACGGAAACGGTCATAAGCTGGTCCCGTAGCGTCGAGATGCCATCCATATCAGCAGCATGATGTTCCAGCGTCCATCTGGCATCAATTTCGACCGCCAACCCACCAGCAATAGCCTCAACACACAGGGCGTCCATGTCGAGAGCCCGCCATAGGGCAAGATAGAGCGATTCCTTGTCTCCCATGCCTTCAGCCGGATCGAGGCGTTCCGTCGCCTCGATCAGGTCAGGCCTTGCAAATCTGGCCAGCGGAGAGGTCCATGGATATCGCATTATCGTTTCCTTTCTTAGGATGTCGCAGGCGTAAGGCTGATGATCGAGATAGACACTCGCACTTTGCCACTGCCGGTGAAATTGCCGCCATTCGCGGTCAGCCTAACATGCAAGCCGCCAGCATCGATTACCGTACCAACAACATTTGCCGCCGTGGAATTGAGCGTCTTGCTCACGGCTGCTGCGAATTTGGCGGGAGTGCCGCTAACCCCAACGTCAAACGTCGTAGCGCCGCCGATTGTGGCGGTGACGCGCGTAGGAACTGCCATAACCACTGCGCCGCTCGGAATGGCAATCGTTGTATCGACAAAAGCCCCGGAAAGCGTCAATTCCTCTTCAAGGATATAGCCGAACATCTGCGCCCCAAATGGGGAGACCGCCATATCCGCAGGATCACGCGCCGACATTAAATTGCTGAGATTGTCGCTGATATAAGTTTCGCCTGCCACACCAGCGCCGATTTGCACAGCTCGCGAACCTGAAAATCCTACCTGAAAATTACCGTCTGCCGTAAGTTTACCGAGTTTGACGAATATCGATTGATAAGCCGCCAGATTAGCCGGGTCGTGACGAAATTCATATCGCAAGGATGTAATCGTATGCGCGTTGAAAGTGATGTTTTGCGCCACGACTAGGTACGTATTGCCTGTCGGTGGATAAAGTGTTGCGCCGCCCGAACCGTCAAATCCGCCGTCAAAACTTACCAGGCCCCCGCCGACATTGACCTGCAAATCCGCCGTCAGCGAAAAGTTGCGGATCAGGAAGGTGCAGTCTTCGAAGCAACCGTACATCTGGATGACGTGAGAAACTGGTTCCGTCTCGACGGCCAGAACGGCATTGCGTATGCGACTACGAAGTTTGTCGTAGCGGTACTCGCCGATGGACAGATATTTGTCGAGTGTCGGCCCCTCGCTGGCGCGCATGGTTTTGTCTGGGTAAAACCCTGTATTTGCAATTGCAGCCGGGAAGACAATATCCGTCACTTTGCACGATACCGTTAATTCCGGCGGATCGGTCAAATCAAAGCCGAACAGATAAAGCGGCATGTTGGTGGTGCCCCAACCCGTTCCAGATCGAGTCCGCTGCTCGAACCCACGAACATCAAATCCGGCCCCGGCCCCTGCGCTCATGATAGAAACGCCCGATGGGTTATCGGCTGATTTAATGTTGCACTCATAGACTTCGAGTTTGTCGATGATGATCTTGCTGTTGCCGCTATAAGCGCGGACAAAGCTCGCGCCGAAAGGCCCGGCAACGCGGCAACCCTCGTATCTTAGGCTTTCAACTATGATGCCCGTGCAATTGTTGAAGAAGGTGTAGCCTGCGGCTTTCGTCCATTCCTCACGAAGCAGCTTTATGAGTTCGTCAATCTTGTTTTCGAGGTGGAATGCGTTGCCGGTGATGATGTTGACGTTGTTTTCGTCGCCTGCCCCGAGATACAGATTATCCCAGGTGTTTCCAGACCCGCCTTGGTCCATGTAGAAATAGCTGACTTGCGCAGCCTGAAAGACAAGGTTTTCAAACAAGTTTTGGAAGATATTACCCGGTGCCTGTTTCCAGCCATACTCCGGACGAAAGCCAGTGTGTCGAGGTGAGCCGATATTGCGGAAGTAGCAACCGTCAAGAGATCCGACCAAGAAGGAACACGACCCTGCCGTGCCCTCGACGCCATGCTCTACGTTGATGTCCTCGTAGACCCCATTGTAAGAATAGGTTGAGCCATCCACCGAACTGAAGGTAATACCCGGCTGCGATGGATCGAACTGCTTGACCAAGCCGTTATCCCCCATTACGCGAGGGATTTCAGGACGCAATTGCAGCCCCGTCTTGATACCGGATTCGATCATGCCGCCTTTGATTTCAACCAGTGACGGCAGTACGAGAGGGCGACTTTCAGCAATGGCTTTCGTCAGGCATTCGAGAACTGGTATCCAGTTCTCAGTGCGCTCTGTGTCATTTGCCAAAGCTCCCAGCGTCACACCGGGATAGCTGCCCATGTCGAGATCACGGGTGATGCGAGACGGAAAGCGCAGCAATTCGCCGCCATCGCCAACACTGATAAGTGATGCCGGAGAATCTGATGTTAGCGGCTTGCCGGCTAGCGGCGATACCGGGAACGGTAGATCAACCATGTTACCACTCCCTCACGATGAGAAGACCGGCGCGACCTGCGCCACCAGAATTGTTTGTTGAAGAACCATAGACTGACGCGCCTGACCCGCCTGCGCCACTATTAAACCCCGACGTCCCCGACGCTCCGGTCGCGCCGATGATAAGCTGCACGCCGCCTGGTCCATAGGGAGAGCCGCCGCCTGGTCCGCCCATGGCGATGTTGTTGAGAGAGAGGTAGCCAATTTGCCCAGCCTGCACGTTGGTGATGCCGCCGCCGCCGAAACGGTTGCCAGCTTGAGGCGCACCATAGGCCCCAGTATTCGTAGCAACCGCGCCAGCGCCACCATTGCCGCCGCCGAAGGTGAAGGTGTTTGTCGTGTCCACCCAACGGCTGTTCCCGCCAGTGCCGCCAGTGCCGCCAGAAGCGCCGACGCCAGCGCTGCCCGCTGCGCCTACCGTCACGCTGCCGGTCAACAGCGAGCCTTTGGCCAAAATGAGCGTAACGCCATATTCGCCGCTATCCCCGCCACATGCGACGGCACCAGCACTAGCGCCTTGCCCGTCAACACCGCCGCCCCCTCCGCCACCGCCAATTGCCTCAATCTGGAATGATCTTGTCGAGGCTGCGAACGTGTGAGTGAATGTGCCGGCGGTCGAATAAAAGGTTTCGCGCGGGGCTGACCCTACTGTTCCGACCTTGTAAAGCACCTCCGCATCGAGTTCGCGCGCGGTGCCAGTCGGGATGTTGGACGCGTCATAACTGAAGGTCTTCGTGGTATCCGCCGCATTGCGCATTCCCCAAGTATCATCGACCTGAATTTCTCCAAAATCGTGGCGCTTGAGGATGCGCATCATCTGCTGGAATGCCCCGCGCAGATTCTTCGCGTTGTCGGCGTCTGTCAGGCCTAGCCCGCCGATGTCGGTATTGCTGGAAGCGGTTGTGGAGAAATCAGGGATTGAGTCTTTAGACATATGGAGACGTTCTCCGGTTCAGGAGTTCAAGGATTTAGTTCTAAGTCTTAGATTTTGTTGATTTATAGCCGGTTTTCTGTTACGTTCAGACGTCGAATTTAGCCTGATAAGGAAGAAATTGCATGCGTATTTGTTCCGTCGCTGAGTGCGGCAAGAATCATAACAGTTACGGTTTTTGTAGTAGCCATTCACATCGATATCAAAGGTATGGCGACCCACTTGCTGGGGATATCCCCAAAGGGAGCGTTCCAACGTACATCAAGGCCGTAGTCCTACCTTTCCGTGAGGATTGTTGTCTTTTTTGGCCGTTCTCACGGAAACCTAATGGTATTGGACAGATTACTATCGACGGAAAAAATCTTAGCGTTTGCCGTTTGGTTTGTGAACTTGTGCATGGGAAGCCTCCAACTCCAAAGCACGAAGCAGCGCACTCTTGCGGCAAAGGCCATGAAGGCTGTTGCTCTCCAATGCATCTGGCTTGGAAAACACATGCCGAAAATGAAGCCGACAAGAAAGGGCATGGAACTGACAACTCCGGCGAAAGAAATGGGCATTCCAAACTTTCTGAAAAAGACGTGCTAGAAATGAGGCGGCTTTCCACGTCGCATACGATTGCCGAAATATCCCGAGCTTTTTCAGTATCAGCGAACACAGCAAAAAGGGCTGTCAAAGGGATAACGTGGAAGCATATACCTTTTTAGAAAAGACCTCCGCCGAAACCACCTCCGCCACCTGGCGTCCCTCCCGGGCCGCGACCCGAATTATCGATGCCAATTGAGTCCCCGAAGTATGAAGCATGGACATTGTTCGGCCCTTGCGTCGTGGTGACGCCCATAGGGTTGGTATACGCCGTCCAGCCGCCACCTAATGATGTAACGCTGCCGCCGTTGTTTGTCGTCGCCGTGGTGCCAGAAGGCGCGCCGCCATAGACTGATGAGACATTCTGAAGGCCTGCGCCGATGTTGTTGATACTAAGCCCCGGCCCACTCAGGAGCCCCGTCAAGCCGCCGGCTTTGTTGACCTGATTGCCGATCACGCTTCCAAGAATGCCCCCGATTGGTCCGGCAGCGAGTGACCCAAGAATGCCGCCGGTCAATGTGCCTTTGTTGATCAACCCACCGAGCAGCCCCGTTTTGGCCGGAGCCGCCGGGAATGAGCCGGAGAGCGATGGCTGTTGAGCGACCGCAGGCGTGCTGACTGGACCGGCAATAGTTGGCTGGTTGGGTACGGAGATGGTATCGAGGCCGGGCAGACTTGCGGGAGCAGGGGCGAACGTATCGTTGACGAATGATTTGTACCCCGGCGAGGAAACGCCTAGATCAGTGTCTGTCGCAGTGGAAGCCACTGTAGACGGAACATTCGTCGTTGCAACACCTGTCGGGCCTACGAGTGTATTGCCCGAGAGATTTGTAATGCCGCCGGGTATGGCGGTGTTTGCCATCTGTTGGTATCCAGCTATGGCGCTCGGGCTGATTGACGATCCAAGAACGCCGTTGATAGCGTTTTCGGCCGGCGTGCTGGTTGGTGTCGCGGTATATCCCGAGAGAATGCCCGTGTTTGAAGGGATGCCCATTCGGTCGGCGACTGTTGAATTGTCAACCGGCGTTGCGGTGGCACTGGCTGTTAGAGAAGAAGGGGAGCCAAGTATTCCGCTAGGCTGGGCACTCACTGGTGCCGCCATCGGTCCCGCAGCGGCGAGATCACCGAAGTTGTTCAGCGATGGCGTCGAGATGGATGGCTGCGCTTGAGTGGACGCCGATAGATCAGGAGCCGCGCCAAGAACCCCTGTGGGTGTTGCGCTGACTTGTGCAGCAGCAGGGTCAACGGCTGGAGAGAATAACGAAGCCGACATAGGTACGCCGGCAGACGCGGCAAGGTTGGGCTGATTCATCGCCCCCAAGATACCCTGAACGCCGACTGGCGCGCTTACAGGCCCTGCTGCTGCCATGTCTGCGTAGTTGTTGACCGGCTGCGACATGTAGGACGTCGGCGTCTGCATAGCACTTGCAAGAGCCGTATCCCCAAATCTTGCCGGGTCTATGTTCGCAACGGGAGCATCGCCAAATCGCGAAGGATCAAAGCCAGGATCAGCAATGCCCATACGAGCGTCAACCGATGCATTATCAACCGGTTTCGCGTTGGCCGAAGCAGCAGTGTCAGGGGAGGTGCCGAGATTGGCAGCAGCCGGGACATTACCGAGAATTCCGCCGACGCTCGCATTTGCCGGCAGTCCGGTTCCTGCAATGGCACTTGCAAGCGCACTTGCATCCGGGGTTGGTGCGAAAGACGACGCCGGGGATGCTCCGCTCAACAGGCCGTTGGCACCGAATGCAGGATCAATCTGCCCTGCCGGTAGAGACTGAGACGTGGTTGTCTGAACGGGGGCATTGGATAGTGACGTAATGCCATTCGTAAGGCCGTTGGCTTCGTACGGCGCGTTCATTGCCTGCTGGAGCGGATCGGAGCTTGGCATAGAGGCGGCGAGCGCGGCCGGGTCTGGGGCAATGACGCCCTCTGCCGTGACAATGCCTCGATTGAGAGGATCGGACTGGAATATATGTCCGGTCGTTTCCGCGACGGCCTGCAAGCCGTCTGGGAGGTTGCTTTGTGTCGCGGGCGTGCTGTAAAACGTAGCCGAATTTACTGGACCGGTTGCCGCGACTTGGTCAAGAGCTGCCTGCGCCATGTCCACGAGCGAGCCATTCACGCCGGGAGGCAGCGACTTGTTGTAGGCATTGAACTGCGACGGGACGGACACGACGCTTTCAATCGGAACGCCTGTCATGATGGCGCGATTGTACATCACCGAAGCGATGTTCATCATATCGTTCCAGCGATCTTGACTGGTCCCGCTAACGGCTTCGCCCGCAAGCACTTCCGCCGGCGATTTCGCGAGTTGAGCCATTAAAGATTAATCCCGATGCGAGAGAGCAATGCCACAAGAAGGATGAGCCCGAGAATGATTTTGACGATCCAGTTGATCGGCGCGGGAACTCCCATCTTGTCCACGATCCAGAAGCCGAGCACGGCAACCAATGCGATGATGAGAATGGCGATGAGCGATGATGTCAGCATTTCAATTCCTCAGACGTTGAACCGGTCCCCTTGCGAAGACTGCCCTTTGCGCACAGCAGCTACCAACTAACGGCGCAAAGGGCAGGTCGATCAGACAGGGCGAGGCTTCCCCCGCCCTGTTATGTTTGGTGACACAGCAGCTTTCGCCGCGCCTAGCCGGGTCAAATCACCGAACACAACTTCATAGACATTGTCAGAGCGGCTGTTCGAACGCGCCCTGTATTGTTGCTGTTGTCCCTGCTACGCGACGGACTGCATACCACCATCCGGCAGGGATTATGGCGGATAGCTGGCTTCTCTGTGCCTGCGCTAGGCCCACCGTGAGCGCGATGCCTGTCAAACTGGAACGGAAGGACGCAATACCTGTTCCTGCCGTTCCATTGGCGACTGTAGCTTGAACAGGGCCTATCCTTAACTCTACAGTATCCGTCTGTGTTCCGGCAATGGTGATTGTGTACGTTGTCTCGATCATCACCGAGATTAACGCGGCCTTTGTGTTTGTCGTCGCCTGATATGCTGTGCCGAATGTCGGCGTGATTGTGAGTGGCGTGACCGGCTGGTTGAGTTTGCCGTCCAGAGCCGTTTGCAGGCCAGTAACGTCGGCTATGACATGCGTGTGGACTGATGCAGCCTTGCCGGCCAGGTCCGTTACCAGATTGGCGATATCCGCCTCAGCGAGCGTAATAGCGCCCGTTCTCCCCGCTACTGACGACACAGGAGCGACGGGAAGCGTCTGCCAGGATTTATCGCCTCGCCAATATTGGCCTGTCGTCCCTGCCGTTATTACCGGTTCCTTGCCTGCAAGCGCCGTGACAAGCCCTGTGATGTCAGACTGCGGGTGCGTGTGGCTTAGGGCCGCTTTGCCAGCGAGATCAGCCACAAGGCCCGTTATGTCCGATTCAACGTGGGTATGCGAGAGTGCTGCCTTGCCAGCTATTGCTGATGAAAGTGCACTTAGATCGCTGACCAATCCAGTTATATCGGATTCGGAATGCGTGTGGCTGGTATTTGCCTTTCCGTTCAGTGCTGTCTGTGTGGCGGTTGAGATCGGTTTGGATAGATCCGCCGTGTTGTCCAGATTGGATAAGCCAACGTCAGCCTTGGTAAGCGTCACCGCTCCTGTGCGGCCGTTTACCGATTGCACCGGAGCCGCAGCACTTGCCCGGCTCATTGTGAAATAGAGATTTGTTGCGCCTTCCGGAACATCGTCTGTGGTCATCGCGGCGCGGTTTGCAGCAATGGCCGCGTCTACGTCGTCCGCTTCCATAATTCTGTTCTGGACGTCAGGCGTCAGGCTTTCCCATGGTATTTGGTTATCGAGCGCATTCCGTGGGCTGGACATAGTCACTCCTTGACGAACGCGACTCTCTCAGAGAAAATGCCGCCGTGCTAATTATCAAAAATATGCTAGTGCCGACGCTCGATCAGGCTCCGTTGCCTTGAAGATACGCGCGGCTAAAGTCTTCGGCTGGGTCGTTAGCTTGTGGTTGGGTTTCTGGTTGCCCGACCTGTTGTTGGTTATTCTGGTCGGCTGCGCCCTTCTGTACGCTCGACAGTTTTGAAAAAATGTCCGCAGCCGAAGCCTGATTGTTGTTCGCGGCGACGCTTGCCACTTCCCGCGCTCGCTGATTGAGAAGGCCTTGTGTTCTGGCACCGGGTATTTTCGCTGCCAGTTCGTAAGCCTTCATATAATCTGCAACGGTCTTCGCAGCCGCCGGACGGGCCAGGATTTTCGCGGTGATGTAGCCAGGAATAGCAACCTTGATTGCGGTGAGCGGGCTTAGGATGGCCCCCGTACCAAGCGCGCCGCCCAAGACAGTTTGCCCCGTCCCGGATGGGTTGGCGTACTGATTGAGTTGCTTGAAACGGCTTGAAACCTTGGCAATATCGTCCAGCGATTGCCGAGTGTCTTTGCCGAACAAAAGGCTCTTACCCGATTCAGACATCTTGCCATAGGCTGTGATGAACCGATCAGGCGTCAAGCCGCCCTCAGCATCGCGACCCATCCGCGCGATAGCCCCGGATGCGATTTCGTCCCAAGTGTCCTTGCTGACTGCCGTCTTCACCTTCATGAGCGTGGAAATATCGGCTCTTGAGGAATTGTTGGCGAGTGACGTTATCTTGTCGAAAATGCCTTCATCGCTTTTTGTGCCAAGAACCTTGTTCAGCGCCTCCCGTTCCTTCGCGACACTGGCGGCATAGTTATTTGCCTTTTCGAACTCACTGAGTGCCTGTTTGCCGCCGGAACGTTCCACCGACGTTTTGAGATCCGAGGAAAGCGACCCGTAAATTTGCTTGAGTTCTGCCTGTGACGTATCGGAGGGGATGACGCTGGGGTTTTCCAACATTTCACCAATACGAGTGCGGAGCGTTTTGATGCCTTGATAGTTCAAGCCTCCATCGCGCGATATGGCCTGTTGGATCATATTGACTGCTGCGCTTCCGGGCAATGCTGCATTCGCCCGGCGTGCCGAAATGTCAGTCGCAATTTTCGTCGTCTCCGCAAGCGGGCTTGTGACGTTCTGAGAAATCAGGGCGTCCACTGCATCATACTTGGCTTTTACAGCATCGCTAAGCGTGTTCTTGGCATAGTTGGTAATTCCTTCCTTGGCTGCATTGCCGGCCACGGCGGGGCTACCAGCGCCCAAGTCATTCTGAATTTTGGTAGCGGCAGTGTCGAGTTGCGAAATGGCGTCACGGGCCGATTTGCGCAGAGGCTGGCCGACGATTGGCACATTCGCGATAGTTTTGCCCATCTGCTGTACCGAGGCTTTGTCCGACGCTACAGCGACCGGTAATTTTACGTTCAGACGTGCTGCGGATTGCAACAGTTCGTTACGCGGCGAAACGGCTGCTTGTTCTGCCTTGTTGAGCAGCCCGACCCCTGCATTCCGGGCAATTTCCGCTCCGGTCCCGGCAGCGATCGATGTTGGAGCCGCGCCCAGCATGGCGATATTGCCAGCCTCATTGATTGCCTGCATAGACGTGCGCCCACTATCATCCGTCATGGGCAGTTGACCGGTCATGGCCCTGTAAGGAGCCGTAACAGCCGCCGCGCCACTGTCCAATAGGCCTTGGAGGAAAGTTGGGACGGCAGGCGATAGATTGCCGTTCTCATCCCTGTGGATTGGCAATATGGTGCCTGTATATGGTTCCTTTTTCGGTTGCGTCAGGGCGGCGACTTCATCCGGGAATTTTGACGCAATAAGGCTCTTGATCTGTTCGGCCGGCATTTCATCCGGGAAATTGACAAGGTCGCCATTAGGCATCGTGACATCGGTCATTGATTGAAATAATCCTTGTAGGACTTCGCTTGCGGGGTTGTCTGGCCCTGTTGCTGTCCGACTTGATCAACCTGTTCGGCGGCTGGTCCTGCGGAAATTCGGAACGCCGCAATAGCGTCCTCGCGGGCTTTGCGCTTGTCAGCGATCACCTTTGGACCGTCGCTTGGCTGGGGAAAATATTTCTGTTCTTCATGCGTGTATTCGGCAGGACTGATGGCAGCGCCGGACTCCTTGCGAAGAACCGCCGTGACGAAATCCAGTTTGGCGCGCTCGTATTGCTGCGCATCCTGAGTTTTCAAGGCATTCCCGAAGATGGGAATATTGTTCGTCGCCTGATTTACATATGATGTCCCTTGGTCCTCAACCTTGTTGATTGTGGCCTGCGCATCTTTGGCTCGAAGAAGGAACCCGGAGTTTTTGCTCTGGTCTTCGGTCAATTTCCCGGAAATGATATTCGGGCCTTGATTGACAGTGACGGTGCCATCTGGGTTTGTCTGCACTTGCAGGCCAGACTTCTGGTGCATCAGGAGAAGCGCCTTCTGAAATTCAGGGGTACCCGGCTGAAGACCAGCCGCAATCAAATCCTGCTGGTTCGTCGTCGGAGTGACGGGCTTCGCAGCCGTTCCCAGCTTCGTGAATTTCCCATCTTCGACGGTCCCGTAGTCACCATTATCAAGCTGCGTGAATTTTGGTTCGGCAGGCTTTGCAGCGGTCCCGATCTTGTTGAAAGACTCGGTGTCGTTATGCACGAAACCATAAGTCCCATCCGGGAGTTGCTGGAACACAGGACGAGCGGCGACGGCATCAGCCTGCTGTTTCTTGACGAATGCCCCATAAGCATCGCCGGGCGTCATAACCCCAGCCGCAACAGCCTGCGCCAACTCAGGAGCCTTGTCCTGAAGCATCATCACGGTTTTGTTCTGCTGGGCAACCGAGAGCGCTTTTGCCTTCTGAGCATCAAGCGTTGATTGCGCGCCGAGAGCACCATTCGACAACTGGTCTGCAACGGTATTGCCCGACATCAACCCAATACCGAGGCGCGTGAAAAGCTCCGGCGAGAACTTGGAATCAGGATTGCTGAACAGCAGTCCGCCATTTTGCGGAGCGGGCGGAAAATAACCAGCACTCTGATCTGGCGGGAAAAGACCGGGCAACAGATTTGCCATTATCGACCTCCGAACTGCTGGCGAAGCATGGCAATAACCTGTGGCGATAGAACCTGCTGCTGTGGCTGCTGGAACATGGCGTTGGGCTGCTGCATAGGCTGCGCCGCCATCTGGCCAGCCATGTTCTGTGGCTGCGCCTCCTGCATGGGCATAGGGCCCTGCTGTGGAGCCATGGATTGGAATGCTGCCATCACGGCCCTGTCATGCCCGAATGGATCAGGATCGTCACCCTTGACGGGATCAGGCTTCCCATCGTGCTTGACGTCGTCGGGTTTCTTTTTTGCAGGGCTGTAATCGAACGGCTTCGGCATTTGCATGTCGGAATAGGGCTGGCCGAGAATGCCGCTCCATTGCTTCTCAGTGCCGCCAAACGATTGACTCAATGGTCCCGCAATACCCGCAAGCTGGCCGGGAAGATAGGCCGAGAGAATGCCGCCCCCGCCTGGATTTGGCCCGTTGCCGCCATTGCCGGTAAATCGCCGGACCATCGGACCGCCAGTCTGCCCTGCTGGGGTACCGGTCAACGAAGTAACGTTGGGATTATCGGGATGAGGGTTTTTGTCGCGCCCGTAAAATCCGACGCCTGGTTTCAAGGGAGCCATGTTCAATCCTTAAATCAGTCCGAGCTGACCAAGCAGCCCGACGCCTGTTGAAACACCACCCAAGCCTTGCAGGAACGGGTTCGGACCCGGAGCGACTGACGTGCCCGTGGTGTTGTTGAATTGCCCATTGAGGCCCGCAAGAGCCAGATAGTTCTGCATGTTTTTCAGCGGTGCATTGTTTGTGTCATTGAAGACACGAAGACGGTCATCCAATTGACGCTTGTAAAGGTCTTCGTTCGCCGCGCCGACGCCAAGCTGATCGGTATACGGTTGCTTCAGGCCGCTGTAAGCCGACGTCATATTTCCAAGTCCAGCTTGTCCAGCGTTGAACAAATTTCCGGAAATCGACTGAATGTTACCTACGCCCTGCTGCCCGAGGCTAGCCATGTTCTGATTTGCGGTATCGGCCCGATTGAGCCAACTATTGTAGTCGTTGGAGCGATACTGATTGGCTACATCACCGATCTTCTGCGCCAGAACACCTTCATGCGTGCCGGAACCGTACCGCCCAGCGGTGGCGGCATTCAGGTTCACTGCGTCTGTCGTGTCGCGCTTGATCGCGTTGAGGACGCCTTGCGAGCCGGGATTTGCATTGAAGTCGTAAGGGGTATTGGCAGTCTGGCGAAAGTTCTGAAGCGCGTTATCCTGAGCATTCGAGAGCCCGTTCGCTCCAAGGCCTTGCAACTGGTCCCGCATCTGGCCCAGCGCGCCAGTCTGGTAGTTGTTGAAACCGCCATGGTTGATGATACCTTGGAGATTGTTGGTCAATCCACGCGGCCCGTTGATGTTCTGATCGGCCGTATGCATGATGCCGTTCAGGCCGTCCTGAGTCTGTTGTGACTGAGGAACGACTTCCGAGCCAGTGTAAACCTGAGAGCCGACGCCCTGATTATAAGCGCGCCTTGCATCCTTCAACACATCGTTGATGATCGGGCGAGAATATTTGTACGGCTTCGACTGAGTGTTGGTCGTTGTTTGAGAAGTGCCGCTACCGAAGCACATAGGTTAGTCTCCTGTTTAAACGGCGCAACCGGCCATGCACGGGTGCATTTCAATTAATGGCGAAGGCTCGCGCACGAACACAGCATAGGGCAATTGCACTTCCTGTTTTTTGTATCCCATGAGCCTGAACCATGCGTCACGCGCACGATGTTCGCCCAAACTGTTGGCGACTAGTCGAGCGTTTCCGAGATCGATTTGAAGATCGGCTATGCTCCGCTGTGTGTATCGGATGTCGGACAAAACCCCGGCGAAATACTCTTCCCGAGCAATAAACACCGTTGAATAATCGGCTCCAAGCCGATCCCACGCGAGAATCACAAGGCATCTGCCATCCTTGATGTAGGTTCGGGCGCATCCGCGAGAAATGAGGGTTGCCGTATTTGCGATAATGTCGAGACCGGGCATCAGCCCTTCGGCGATTTCAAATTCAAGCCTTAGTCGATCCGCGAGATTGTTGCATATGTTTGCAATATCATCCGTTGTAGACGACCTTGATTCCCAGCCCATCAAGCGCCCCATTGCGGACCACGACCATTGCTGTTCTGCTGCACAACGACCGCGTCTATCGTGATGATAATCACCGTGAGCTGATCGGCTGTGTCGGCCTTCGCCCGGATGGACTCGCCTTGAACCAGCGGGTAATTCTGCTGATGCATGACGTAGGTATCATTCGCAGCGATGGCTTTTGCGCTGAGTATGGGAAAGTCGTTACCGTCTTTGTCCGTGACAACGAGTGTAATCGCGCTGCCGGCGTCGCCGCAGGAAATGGTAACGCTTTCGACCGTCTTTGTTTCCTTGGTTCCGCAACTGACGATCTGGTGGAAAACCACATCATCCATATTCCGGAGATTTTTCTTTCGAATGCCGTCCGAATAGGTAAAAATCATGACTTGCCAGTCCCGGTCACATCAAGGTCAACGCCCTGGTAGATCGTCCATGGCTCGCCGGCTGGAATGACAGTCGTTACCTTGTGCAGCCTGCCATCGCCACGATAAGGCACAAACCGTGTGCGGGATGATGGCGTTACCGCTGCGCGATCCCGGAATGTGCTACCCTTGTAATCAGCAGTCGAAAGGACAGATGAGAAATTCGCCGCATCCGTGTCCATTCGCCCGCCATTTACAAAGGACCGGTCAGTGCCGTTGAACGAAGCCTCGTTTGTGGTGACAGTTGCCTGCATGGAAGGACCATTGAGATAAGCCAGATCTCCCAGCGATGTCGTCCCGCCGAACTCGAATGCACCGCCATCGAAGATGGATGAACCCCATGGAACGTCAATGTCGCCAATGGTCGGAAACACCAATGCAAACTGCCCGATTGTAAGCCCAACGGTCTCAAGCTGGAACATGTCCGCAAGGTCTGCATTCGACTGGCACCAGCGGTCCAATTGCCAATGATACCCGAGCAGCAGATAACTGCCATCGTTCACCTGAACCCGGAACCATACAATCTTGCGCCTGAAATCGGCCGCAGAAATCATATTCTCGCGGGCTGTCTGATCGCAATTGTCGAGGATGAACCGGTCAACTCGCTCTGCCCCGATGGGCTGCATGTTCAGGCCACGGAAAAATCCGTCTGTGCAGTAGCAGACGAAATCGTCCTGACCTATAATGCGGGCCGACCACTTGGCATACGAGCCACGATATCCGTTAACCTGAGTACGCCTGAACAAGAACTCAGGATCGGGGAAATTCAGCATCTCGAACTTGTCGCGCTGAATAATCAATGCACCGCTCGAAAGCGGCAAAATACGCTGTATGCCGTTACCGTCCCCGAATGGCTGCACATCAGAATAGCGAATGCCTACGTCATTCGAAGTAGGATCATCCAGCGCCGACCACTGCACTGAATTGTCAGGCAGCGCTCGCATCATGAAATCAAACACAACGGATATATCAGTGGCAATCGGAGCCGAAGCGTTGTCGGAAAATACCGTGTCGGTCCCGATATTGAGCATTTGCTCCGGATCAGCGCCGTTGCAGCAATAAACCGTCGTGCCATACAGCGCGAATGACCATCTGTCGTCACAGGTATATGGGGCCGTCGTTCCAGACACGTCCTTGAAAAAGTTTCCCGAGAAATCGAACTGATAGAGTTTCGTTTGCGTCCCCACGAACAGCCTTGCGGAGCCGTCCTGCAATCGGATGAAGACGCCACCTCTTGAGGGCTCTCCGAGAACAACCAGACTATCCAGACTAAATTCACCGGCCAGGAAATCGACTAGAACAACGCCATTCTCGTCTACGAGCGGAGTGCCGTCCTCGTCTACCAGAACCTCGATCAGCGGGCTCTGGTTGTTTGGCGATGGCATTGGTGCCCAGCCATCTGCCACGGGCAGCACGTTCATCAACTCACTGGATGCAGCGAGATTGTACCGGCTTTTATCCGGTTCAAACATGGCGGCGGCGATTTTGGTCATTATGAGCCCCGGTATAGCCCGTAACCGGAATACCGGCCAGACAGAGACAATGAAGGGTCAACCGTGAGATTGCCGCGTCTGTTTTTTTCCTCGATGCCCCTTTGCTCTATCAGGAACGTATTGAGAGGATTTCCGTATCTGGCAACGATTGCGTCGTCAGCCACGAATATACCGCCCCACATGACGCAGGCGCAAAGGTAGATGTCGGGGTTGTTCGTCAGCAGATCGTTGGTCGGCGCGGCATCGCTCAGCGCAAAGCGACCGACGTAACGGAAGCGGAATTGGTAGGCTTGGGAAAGGAAGCAATTGAATGCGATGTTGCTGCCATCGACTGACCATTGTGAAGGGAAGCCCGTAATCGTGGAATATGCGAACGAACCGGCCGCTCTCGGCATTGGCTCAAGTTCGTTGGGGCAGTTCGGATCTGTTATGAATAGCGAGATCGGATTGGTCATTTTCAAGGACGAAATGTCAATAAACCTTGATCCGATTGTGCCGGTTAATGTCGCGTCAACCTCTACTGTCTTCAGCAGGCGGTTCAGGCGCGCTTCCGCCAATTGGATGGCCTGATCAACAGGAACGTCTGTTCGGTCCTGAAAAGTGGCGAGTGCGGCTTGCAGCGTCGTGTAATCAGTGATGAGCGCCATAGTTAAGCAGTGCCTCTTAATGTCAGAGTTGGACGCCAATCGTCCTTGACATCAGAATTCCGGATATCTTCTCGCAGCATATGCGCAATCGTTTCCGAGAACGCCCATTGAGGGATAATTGCACCAGTATCCCAGAGGGCAAATCCCTTGCCTTCCGAGTTAATCCCAACCACTGCGTAGGCGCGAATATCTTCTTCGCGAACCATCTTCTCAACTTGATTACGAAGTGTCCTGCTGAGTTCTTTCTTTCGGCGCGCTTCAACCGTGTTTCTATGAACTGACAGTTTTGCAGTCATTATTTACCCGCCTCCGAGCCGCCCGGTTGCCGCAGCATGAATTGATGCAGGTTGCCCGGAAATTCCATGTTGCTTCCGTGATGGTTGATATTGAGATCAGGGATGAGCGCGATATCGCCGCCGCAATCAATCCAGCGCTTGCTGAATGCGTAATCTTCGCCGTACCAGACCCCATCAATAGCGCCGTGATTGAAAAGATCGATCGAAGGATTATAGGCGATCCCGTATATCAAAGCCGGATAGGCCTTCATGAAACGATCTATAGCTTCCTTGGTGACCTTCAGGAACCCGGCAGGGACGCGAGATGCGCGGAAACAGCCATCATCGCGCAGCAACGGTCGTCCACTGGCATCAGTGTGCCAGCCGCCCATATATTCCTCGTCCGGCTTTTTGAACCGATATGTGCCGGCTACGACGTCCCCCTTGGTTTCAATCAGGGTGAGCAGGTCCGAGGCATCCCAGGATAGATCGTGATCAATGAACACGATGATATCAGCCTTGGCGTCCAATGCCTTCCGGAGCATTGTGGCGCGGGCCGCGCTTATGTACGGATTGCCTATTTCGTAGACTACCGAATGATCATATCCAGCCTCGTCCAGATAAGGCACGGAGTCCTCAAGTGCCTTGAGATATGCCGGGAAAGGCTTGCTGATCGTCGGTGTGCAGAATACGATTTTTGGCTTGTCCAAAGCGCGGCCCTCTTTTCAGCTTCTCACGAACCCTTCCACAGTCCGAGGCCTTGCAGCGTGTTGGCAATCTCAAGGAAGATTGCCGCCGTGTTGCTGGCGACGGAGACGTAGGAGGATGCAGAGAGAAGCGAAGTAGCCTGAACGGCGGCAGAGCGCTGGACGACGGGCGTAGCGCCGTAGAAAGCGATCTTGTCCGTTGCAGACTGACCGGTCGTGGTGCCGTCTGCGTTACCGTCAGAAAGTTGGTTGAGTGTCATTGTGGATTTCCTTTTTGAACGAGGACGCTGGCGGAGCGCTTAGGCCCCGCCTGGCTATTGTTACGGAGTGCCGCTGATACGAGTGGCAAGGCGCGGATCGAGCGTCTTCCATCCGTAAAGCACGTCGAGACGCCAGCGGTTCAGGTCGTTGATACCGTCGAAGAACGGCACGACACGGGCGCTGATGCCTTTGTAACGCTCACGGCTGAACTTGCGGCCATCGTTCGGGGCTTCCATCGGAACGGACACGAAGGCGAAGGCGTTCTTGTGGAACATCATCGACTGGCGGTAGTTCGTGTTGGAGGAGCCAAGGACAGTAATCGCGAGATTATCCGCCGGCACTTTGTCAACGGTCTGGAAGGCACCATTGATGATAATCGGCGGGGAAATGGTCAGGGTGGAATTACCCGAGCCATCCGAAGTCGCATCCGCCGTGACGACAAACTGACGCAGGAACGGCAGCACTGCCTTGGACACCGGGTTAACCGCATACACGCCGGTTGCCCCGGTGCCGAGCGTGAAGACGTCGCCCTTCTTGAGGATACCAGTGGTGCTGTTGGTCCAGCCGTCAGTGATCAGAGACTGCGTCATGGTGTCTTTGACCGCAGTGTAAGCAACGCTCTGCGTGCCGCCGTTGACAAGCGGAGTGCCAGTTGCAACGCCCACAGTGTGCGTCTTGACGTTCTGGTCCATGTAGGTATCGACGCCATCGATCAGGCCGATCACGCCCTTGCGATAAGCTTCGATGTGTGGATTTTCATCAATATTTGGGTAAAAACGCTCCCAATAGTAATCAGCATGAGGGGGAAGCAAACCAAGCAATGCAAAGATAAAAGCCTCTGTAACCATCCCTGCAGTAAGCATCAAGCTTGCGCCTGGCCAGTGCTGGATTTTGAAAAGCGCTCCTAAAAGTACCACAGATGCTCCAAGACCAATGATCAGATTTTTCAGGTACTTACCTTGATTGGTTTCAAAAAACAGTGCTATTGAATTCATAGTCTTTGTAAAATAACTTTAAGGTTGAACGAGATTTTGTTTGTTTTAATTGCGAACGATACCGGACTATCTGCGGTTAGTTAAAGCAGGAGCGA
>JAOYMO020428042.1:0-23013 GCA_025802455.2 Iodosphaeria phyllophila | reverse complement strand
TAGTCGATTGAAATCGGCGAAGCGGCGTGGAAGATTAAGTGCGCCATTAAAGATCAAATTATAACCGTCATCCCGGACTTGATCCGGGATTGGCTCCGTAAAAATTGAATTTAAAAATGACAGAAGGCCGACCCTTCAAGCTCTCGCGCCTCCTCGGCGAAGGCGGCTTCAGCTATGTCTACCTCGTCTCGGACGTATCGTCAGGGGAGCAACTGGCGCTCAAGAAGATCCGGTGTCCGTTCGGGCAGGAATCGGTGCAGCAGGCGCTCCGCGAAGTGGAAGCGTACCGGCTCTTCGCCCACTGCCCGGGCATCATCCACTGCATCGACTACTCCGTGTCCGCCGAGCGCAGCGACCCCAGCGCCAGCACCGTCTACGTCCTGCTCCCTTACTACCGCCGCGGCAACCTCCAGGACGCCATCAACGCCAACACCGTCAACGGCACGCGCTTTCCCGAGAAGCGCCTCATGCGCCTGTTTCTCGGCGTCTGTCGCGCCCTTGCCGACATGCATGCCTACCAGGCGCCCGGCCCTGACGCCGAGCCCCGCATGGACGCGAACCAGCGGTCCAGCAACCCCGGGAAAGCGAAGAAAGGTCCCGACAAGCCCGGCGGCGGCGGCGGCGGCGGCGGCGGCAGCGGTGGAGGAGGAGGAGGAGGAGGAGGAGGAGGAGGAGAAGGAAGAAGAGGAGGAGGAGCGGATGTCGACGACGAGACAGAGCAAGCGCGGCCCTTGATGGCCGGCTCGGACACGATGGCCGCTGGCACTATACCGGGGGAACGGTGCAGCTTCGCGCACCGCGACATCAAGCCCGGCAACATCATGCTGGACGACGACGGCGAGACGCCGATCCTGATGGACCTGGGCTCCGTGGCGGACGCCCCCGTGGCGATCGCGAACCGCTCCGAAGCGATCGCGCTTCAGGACGTCGCCGCCGAGCACAGCACCATGCCCTACCGCGCCCCCGAGCTGTTCGAGGTCGCCACCGGCGCCGTCATCGACACCAAGGTCGATATCTGGTCCATGGGCTGCACCCTGTTTGCCTGTCTGGTCGGCAAGAGCCCCTTCGAGATGCGCAGTGATGAGACCGGCGGCAGTCTGAGCATGTGTGTATTAGGCGGGGACTGGCGGTTTCCCGACGAGGGGAGACAGGCGCAGAAGGGGAAGGGAAAAGGGAAGGCGGTTGCGGCGGGGGGCAATGCGAGTGGACAGGGCGGTCAAGGTGGAGGAGGAGGGGGAGGGGAGACGCAGATTTCGGAGCCAGTGCGGGAGGTGGTCAGGAGGTGTTTGCGGGTGGAGCCGAGCGAGAGGCCGGATGTGGAGGAGTTGATGGAGATGGTGGAGCGGGTGGTGGAGGAGCTGGAGGGGGATGGGAGAGAGTAGTGACGGTGATACCGTAATAATGATGATGTATGAGGATCTGTCTGGTGAGGGGGAGAGTGTTTGTATTGTATGGGGCATTTAGGGAGGGGGATACTTGTGTGTAGGGAGTTTTTTCAGGTTCGGCACGGCGTTGTAGGCGTTGCATGGTTACAGAATTTTTTCACTTTGCAAGTTCAAAGGGGTTGTTAGGTTTCACAGTGAGATGATCACGATTCGTCAAGATAGAAAGATAGATAGAGAGAGAGAGAGAGAGAGAGAGAGAGAGAGAGAGAGAGAGAGAGAGAGAGACATGTTGGGTATCAATAAAAAAAAAAACGGGATTCTTTGCGTAGAACTCCAAGCTATGGAAAAACCCGCTCATCTAATTTAATCGTGACCTCCTCCCCTATTCCCTATCCAGCCTCACCCCCGGATTCCGCTCAATAAAGCCCAGATCGACCTTATGACCGAGCAACTCCCGGATATTCGAAATCCCGTACTTGATCATGGTCGGCCTCTCCAGGCTGAGCCCCCACCCGTAGACCCTCAGGCCGCCCGGCAAGCCCATGGACTCGAGCATCTCCGGGCGGAACATGCCGGAGTTCCCAATCTCGACCAGCTTGTTCAGCCCGCGGTGGAAGCTGAAGATCTCCATGCTCGGCTCCGTGTACGGGTTGTAGGCCGGCTTGAAGCGCAGGTCGTAGATACCCATCTTGCCGAAGAAGATGGTCATGAACTCCATCAGACCTCCCAGCGTCAGCCCGTAGTCCGCGATCACCCCTTCCACTTGGTGGAACTCCGCCAGGTGCGTCGCGTCCACCGACTCGTTGCGGAACACCCGGTCGATCGAGAAGTAGCGCGCTGGTGGTGGTCGTCCGTCGGGGCCTTTGTTCGCCGCTAGCTTGTACAGCATCGCGGTCGAGATGGCCGTGGTGTGCGTGCGCAGGACGAGCCGCAGAGCCTCGTCGCTCGACCACGGGTAGCGGTAGCCGCGAGAGCCGTACTTGCCGCCCTCGTGGACCTGCTTGATGTTGTCCCAAAATTCTTGGTAATCGCGCTTATCATTCGCGTGCTCAGCATGGGGCGGGTCCGCCGCTTTGGGATCGGAGATGTAGAAGGTATCCTGGAGATCGCGGGCGGGGTGCTGCTGCGGGACGTAGAGGGCGTCGAAGTTCCAGAAGCTGGACTCGACGAAGCGGGCGGTGGGCATCTCCTCGAAGCCCATCTCCAAGAAGATGTTGCGGAACTCGTGGCGCACCTTCATGAGCGGGTGCAGGGCGCCGGCGTGCTGGTCCTGGCCCAGCGCGTCGAAGTTGTACGGCTTGAACGTCGCCGTCTTCCACGACCCCGACGCGAGCATCTCGTCCGTGAGGTCCGTTTCCTCCTTGACGAGCTCGAGCGCGAACTTGGCGCCTTTGCGGATGGTGAAGCTGAGCACCTTTTGGAGGCGGATGAGCTTGCGCTTCTTGAGCTCGGCAAGCGCTTTGTTGTCGCTTAATGTGCGGTCCTTCTCAATAGTCTGGAGCTGCCCCCTCGTCGCGTCGCGGATCTTGTCCGTGGCGGCGACGAGCTTGCCGTCTTTGCTCTTGGAGATCCATTTCTCTTTGAAAGCCTTGCCCTGGCCGAGTTTGGCGACGTTCTTGTCGCCGACGGCCTTCTCGAGGTCGGCGATGGACAGGCCGTCGACCGCTTGGGTCAGGGCTTCGAACACGCGCGCTTCGTGGCTGCCGTTCTGCGCGATCTGCAGGCCTTCGGGCTCGAGGAGGGCTTCGTCGCGGTCCAGCTGTGTGTATTCGACCATGGAGCGCGAGGCGAGCCGGTCGAGCGCGGCCTTGAGATCGGCGAATTGGACGTCGGGGAAGGATGCGGTGGAGGAGAGGCCGTCAGCGGAGGGGCACTGGTCCAGGGCG
This sequence comes from Iodosphaeria phyllophila, assembly GCA_025802455.2. Taxonomy (NCBI): domain Eukaryota; kingdom Fungi; phylum Ascomycota; class Sordariomycetes; order Amphisphaeriales; family Iodosphaeriaceae; genus Iodosphaeria; species Iodosphaeria phyllophila. The sequence continues at coordinate 19,742 of JAOYMO020428042.1, read as the reverse complement.
GACAGGATCTGGGCGGCGAGGTCGGCCATGATGGGCGGGCGCATGCATGCGAAAGGAAAAGTTGCCGTGGCTTCTCTTTTTCCCTTTCTTCTTCTATTTTTTTTTTTTTTTTTTTTGTGTTGTCCGGTCTTATTGTTTCTCTGGCGATGCTAACCTTTTGTTTTCTCTCTTTGGTTTTGGCTTCTGGTCTCGGATTCCCCTGAGTCACCCTAGGCCTCCTCCCGCCCGAAATCGCATCCGCACCACCCCACGTAGGTACCCTCCATTTCGTGGTGGGATGGCCAGATGTGGGACATTTTTTGTTACCGATAGCGGGGTAGCTTGCATGGGTTGGATGGAATTTTCGGTACGTATCCTGAGGATAGGGGGGCATGTCACAGGGGTCTGCTGCATCTCCTATTGTCGTCACTTGGGTTTGGGAGTGATCGAGCTTAACGTTCTCATGTTTGTCATTCCGAAAAAACAACAGCTTGTCAATGCCATCGTCGCGGTTGGAGATGACCGTGGCATACTGGTATTGGTACGTAGGTCATGCTTGCAATCATGCAAGAAACAGCCATGGCTTTTTGTCGGCCAATCCCCCAAACTCCTTCACAATGAGTCACAATCGATCACCTGTCATCGCCTGGAACATTTCCAATGACAAGCTGGGCTGGTCCTAATATCTACCTATCGCTCACCCGTCTCGACTACCAGTCACCTCTTTTCTCACTCTCACTCCTCATTCCTTGATCTCAGATCATTTCTCGCTAAGGGAGCACAGACTTCTTGAACACCCATCTCGTCGACGGGTTAGCAATCCTACGATTACCTCTGTGTTAATGGCGGCGCATTGAAGCTCTGTCATGCCCGTTTTCAGTATTATGGGCACATATCATCTTTCCAGGAGATACGTTCCCTGGATATGCGGATCCGATATGCTCGAAGACGGCGACTCCGGCGACACCGCTATTCAACCGTATCCATGCGAAATCTGTCACGAAGTCAATCCGCATTTTGGACGACAGAACTACTGGTAAATAATGCCAGTCCACCTTTCCCCTAGAATCTAGCGTGCGCATATTCCGAAGCCCGGGACCTCGTCCTTTGGGACAGGTTACCAGTAGTGTGTGCCTACATATAGCGCTCCGAGGCGATGGCAATAAATACGAGCTTGTTTTATATAAATCCAGTCAGAAATGGCGAGCTTGGGATACGAACTTGGATTCATCTTACTTCCTTCCCTGATTGAATCCTCGACTGCCCCTCTAAGGCAGCTGAGGTAGTATGTTCTGCCCGCTTCTCAAATAGGCGGCAGCATTCAAATCTTTGCGGAGGATTTCGTCAACCCTTACCTGTGGATTTACCTTTCGTTCGTGATATGATATATAGTTCTTCTGCGATCTGAACTGCACCGGGGAAACATATATAAAGAGGAGACTTGTTCGATCCGATCATCGTGGCGGCGTCACCACAGTGGCAGTCTATGCGATGGTTCCCGGTCGGCACTATAGATGCGTCGAAAGTCGAAGGAGGGGGGGATAACTACCGGTACGACTTATGGAAGATTACAAACCCGATGAGCCCCGGAACCGAGGATCAGTGGACCCATTACCCAACGCCGAGGCTGAAGTTACCGTGGAAAGACCATGGCCAGCTTCAGCAGCCTTTCAAGATTGAGAATGAGAGGGCCTCTTGTCACTGGATCATGGGGAGCATATCCTCGATCTGGGAGTCGGAGCTTACTGAGAATCTATGTCCATTCACGGCTGGTTCTGACAACTCTCAAAATCCTGGAGGTTCTGCTCTCTTTCCTGGTGGAGAACCTGGGGCGGCTCTTGAAAAAGTGGGTCATAATGATGTTCCGCATCCATCTCCTGGCTCGGCAGCGGTGCCTCTTTTTCCGTTTATCTCGATATGCTCTCTCGTTCGGTCCATACGGCCTATCCCACCCCCCGAAGACGCTCCGTGCTGCCCCCAAAGGCGACCCTGTACGCCCTATGGACTGGTGATCGTCCAGACCGACACGGCGAACTTCGCTCCAGTTCGGCAATACCGTAGCCTCCCAGGCGAGGCTAACGCGGTGGACCCTGAAGACCCCCAAACACACAGCTCTCCCAGTTCGTCGCTTGCCTGCTTGCCTCCAGCGTGATACTGACAATGGCGATATCGACGCATAACCCACCGTCTGATATCAGGAGCATCTTCCACAAGTTAAGTACAAGCCAAGGCTTAGCTCGCCCCTCCACTTCCGGGGCACCGGGCTCAACCTCGTTCCAGCTGGCCTGGCCGAGAGGTGGGCTGGCTTAGTGCGAGGACGCGGCAAACGGCCAAAGAGAAGAAGCCATTGAAGAAAGAAGAACCACCCATTTTTCTCGCACCGAAGCAATACCGGCGCCTACCGTGCTCCGTGTGTTTGAAGTCGAGGAAGAACGGCTTTGATATTTCGACCTGTACCGTCGGCCTAGAGGCGCACTGTCATACCCAATCTGAAGACACCTCCAGACACCCAGGACGCAGGCTGCTGGTGGGGTTGTTATTCGAATTGGCCCCCACAATCGATCGATCGCACGAATCGATCTTTCATGACGACGCATTGCCAGCAGCGCAAGTTAAAAGATACTAGCCAAAACCACCCACCAGAAGAGTTTCAGCCACCAGTAGACAAAGTCATGATATCCTCGGATATACTAGATCAAGAAGGCACAACACAAGCCATGGCGCAGGCGAATTCGACCCAAAGGCTTCGGGAACAAGCCTCAAATACCACATGCATGATAAATCTAAACCACCTGTTCTAAAGCAGGCGCCCGTTGGCATGTACATGCAAACCAGATAGATCCAGAAGAAAACCTCTCTCGGTATCAAGTCTTTGGATGTGGTTCTGGGGGGGGGGGTGTGAGGACGAAAGCCAGCTTGCCTTGCGGTGGACAAGTGACAGGTTTCCTGGTTGGTTGCAACACAACCGGTCAAACCAACAGTGGAAGACAGTGTGGATGATCGATTCAGGCTGTTCCGAGGGCCTCCTGGAAGAGTTGGTACGATATTGAGCCAGTCAAAGACGCGAGGAGCAGGGTCTGGTGAGTTTCTTCGGGTTGTTCCGCAGCTAGTGACCCGATAAAAAGCGAGAACAACATGATTAATTGACTGTGGAGGAGTGGTTGTTGTGTGAGCTTTTGGCTCATGTTGAACACTTCGATAAACGTCAGCTATAGCTCGAACGAGAGCAGATGTTCCAACGCTCGTATCGCTGTGGAATGGTTTGTCGAAATGCATCTACCATGAACAGCACCAAGGGATTCATCTCACGCTCGTCTCGTCCTGAATGTATCCAACAACCACACTACTGACGAGCTCATGGCCGTGATTCTCAGCCCCGTATACTTGGGTGACCTCTGTGCTACCGAAGTGGCCTGTCAAGATAATCTAGCAGAGCAGCCTGCCAAAATTGCCCGTACGACATACTCAGAGTACCAGTGACGGACTCTACACCAAGCGACCAAATGAATCTCGTGCAGTATCATACCAAAGCTCGAAATGCTGGGGAAGAAACCGAGAAGCATCAAGTTCGGCAACCGCCAGAATATGTACGACTTGGGGAAGTATGGGTGCTCGAAAGGTTCCAATTTACTCTGACAGAGCAGTTTGAGAGTTACCCCCTTGGATTTTCCATGGAAGACCAGGAGATAGAAAGAGACTCCGGAAGATAAGTGGAAACGCCGCAATACTTGCATTCACTGCCAGATGCATAGTTCTAAAACGCGCATTGCGAGCCCAGGGGAGATTCTAGGCGGAGGAGAGAGATGGGGGCAGGAGGGTGCAGCGAACACCCCAGCGAAAGTTCGAAAAGACCATTGAAATTATCAAAGTTTGGAAGTGCTCGAAGGTCTTGGCAAATTGAAGGAACTTGTCCTTTCGACTCAAGGGTTTGTCAATGCAGATAGGAGTCCAAACTCCGCAGAAATACTTTACAGAATGCATTACATGCTGGATATTTCACTCAGTAGAAACCACGATTCACATTATGGCCGTGCATTCGACTGTAATAGAGCTAAAAATACGGATACCTGATGTACTTACTCACCAGACAGTCGATCCGATTTAGTTGGTATTACTATGTTATATCTACGTTGTAGCCGGCCCGCGCCTGTCTACTCTGTTTCCTGCCATGAGGAAAGTTGCAGGAAAACTCTCGAAAGACCTAGCTCGTATGGAATACTCTGTATCAGTGAACGAGACAATCCTTCTTTAGCTTGTTGAAATTTTGAAGGCTGATCTCGAACGAGCGACTCTTCGTCTTTTGGTCGATTTTTTAAATGATTAACATATTCTCGAAGACTCTTATTGATGGCAAATTCTCGAGCCTCCCACATGAAGACCCCCAGTTGCAAGCCAGAGTGGGCCTTGTCACGCAGCAAGCTGCCTTCTGCTGCCCGCTCGTCAGTTGGTCAGTCAGTTAGATCATACGTTATAAATAGACACAATTGACTCGTTACCACACCCGTCCATGCGACCCGAATAGTCACCGGAGGCCTAAAACGCTTGCTAGCATTTCGATTAACCCGGCAATTCGCAGAATAGTTTAATGCCGCCAGATACTCACGCGGACATACGCAGAAGAAGGTCACGATGTCTCACAATAGCCCTGCCGAGCCTCCATTGGAAGCGGGATTAAAGGCCGATCCTAATTCGTCCGATAGTGACTGTCGGCCCTCAACGCCCGGACTCGTGTATTGGAACGGCCAATCTCCGAGCCTACTTGCGATCACATCACGCAGCATGCTTCTATTTAGGGTTCTGTGACGAAAACCATCCTCGAGATCATGTAGTATCTGGACTGAATTCATACAGCGGCAATGAACGTGCCAGAAGTCCCCACTGAGACGTAGGCGCTAAGCCCTTTTAGGGAATAGGTGGGTCCGAGCTCCCCTATCCTGTTTATATCAGACTCCTGGATAATTGGAATCTTGGGTCTTGTACTATTTTTTCGCGTAAGAAAACGCCATTTAGTCACCCTATGCTGTCTCTTGACAGAATAATCATTTGTGGGGAGCATTCATGTCTTGGTGCCTCATCAAGGATGCGGATATTGGAGTCCTCACGTCCTGCTTTCGTCTGGCCTTCCCCGATTCCATTCAGCCGGATTAGCTGCCCAAAATCTTCGGTACAGTTCGCCTCAATATGATGTCTCTAACTTATTCACTCACTAACTTAGGTGACGGTACGCAATCCTAGATCTAGAAATTCGGCTTTTAGAACACTTGTTACTCTATTGGTATCGCAGCCCGTATACATGTATGCGGCTGAGTAATAAGAGGAACAATCAGTGGGCGAGCGAGAAAGTAGGAGATCCACCCACATTGCTTCAATAGCGGACCCAAATACCCCCAAAGTGGTGAGGCACTCGACTAAGTGGCTAGGCCGTGCTGACACATGGATCCGTATCTCCCGATATACCCTGTGGTAGAACCTAGGCGAGCGAGCAGAGTCTGGTTATACGTGGATACTGGCGAACAGGAGAGATAAGCGGAACCAACGGCGATGATCTATTTGCACCGCCCCAGGCGCGGTCATGTGGATGCTCGTAGTGGATCACAACCAAAGGCTTGGATCATCATCGTTTCGAAGTGCGGAACAACTTCCTATCTAACTTTTGTGACCCAGAGGCGAATCGTTTAATTCAGATCTTCTTAAAATAGGTTGCCTACTCAGGAGTGGGCCACCGGAAGATTTGATACTCTTCAGAGGGGTCGTCGATTCCTTCAGTCAGGAACATCGATTTCTCTTCAGATTGTTGCCGGGATCATGACTTGTATTGGCTTCCTATTCTGGTCCAACGTTCAAATTACCGGTACCGGCACGGCTCGAATCCCGTGCGAATCCCATCTCATCCGAAACCCGAGAAATATGCATACCTCGCCGATCAAACGCAATATCAAAGGCATCGACTCGGCGGGGGCTACCGTGGAGTGGGGGCACTTTCTTTCAAGTGCTGTTTCTATCTCGAAGTTCTAAAAATCAAAATATCCAAACATGGCGAATTCGCGGGATCTACCGAAACACCTGTCGTGGATTACTGGTACAAGATATCTGACACCACTCGGTTCACCAAGTAGCCGAGTCTGGACTAGTTGCTGTGATGCATCACTTGCAATACCGACGGGATGGCGTGTAAAGTCAGTCACCCGATCCTTTGGTGGCAAGTCCCAAGTAGCAGACTATCGGTGTTGATATCCTCTCGGGTGAAGATGACTCCAGCCTCCAGTTATGTCAATTTGATAGAACTAGATTTAGCGGAACTGAAGGCTGGAGTCAGCTCTTCAGTCCTCGCCAAGAGCATCGGACTCAAGGCAGCCAATAGTCTTTCAGTGAAGTTATGCACTTATAACCGAAACCAGATAGTCGTCAATACGGAGGTGGGTCACAAGATGCGTTGTGTATTCAAAGGAGCGTTATGTGCATGAATTAGCGTCTGTTACCACCAATTTGAGGGTGGTCAGAATGAGCTCGGACCACTTGTGGAGCGAGCTTTTTGAATCCATATGTTCACCGAACTTATTTTGACTTGACAAGTCTTTCTATGTACCGGCATGTAGCTCATTGTCCACGCCGGACCAATCAACACAAACCAAGTGATGACCCTCTCGGAAGCTCTCAAACCCGCCCCCGAATACTGCGTATACCATTTGCCTCCTTTGATTATAGTATGAAGGCAGGGGGGCGTCAACTTCAGCATATTTTTTTATGGATTCCAGGCAATACCTGTATTGTGATAAACTAGCGGCAAATATCATGAAAACGAAACACCGAGAAGCATGTTATCCCAACCACACATCCTATCCCGGTTCTGGCCCCGCCGGACCACTGACAATGGTTGTGATATTGGTGACTACGAAAAGGTCACCCAGGCCGTGTCGATTTGTCTGGGCCAAAAATGCGGTAGGATAGGTCGGTCTGGCCTGCACTACCAGCCGCGGATCCAACCGTGTCTATCAAGACTGGTGACGATAGTTCAACGTGGAAGAACGGTACTCTAGCTGATACCGTCCGTTTGAGCGAAATCGAACTTGGATGAGGTTGTGGATATGTGGGAGTCCTGACCCCCTACCTGCAGCGCTCCTATAGAAAGGCCCTAGCATGGAGTCTGCGCAAGAAGTTTCTCTATGCAGACTCCACGCCCGGGGGCTTTCCCGAGAGGGCGCTGCAAGTAAAGGAACAAAGCTCCTGATGTTCCAAGCCTATCTGTTGCAGCAAGTTTTAGTTACTGGACTGTGCTTTTTGACCAGACATTGGTGGTCGGATCCCGGCAGCGCATGACCTGTGACCAGCCACTGCCGTGGAAACTGGACCTTTTCCAGTTTACCGCATCATCTAGCGCAGCCGCTGCCGTGGGAACTTGGCCTTTCTGGGCCGCCAAGCATTATAGCATCCACTTCAGTTACACTTCAACACAGTGCCGACACCCCCAAAAAGATGAGACCAAAAACTTCGAATATTTGTGGAAAATCAAGACTTGCTGATGTAGAGTTTGACGTGATTTGTAAAATTCCCGATAAGCATGAAGATTGTCCGCAACACAAGTTCTTGAAAATTGGACGTATTTTGCTATATACCAGCGTTAAATTGCCTAATTGGACGGCAGCGGGAGTTCTGGTAACGGGATTACTCTTCACATACACCATCACCAAGGCAAGGAGACGGTACGGCCATGTTGGTATTTGTGCACATAGAAGGAGACTCATAGTGCTGCATAGTAAAGAGATCTTCTAACATATCTCCTCTAGAATCATGCTGAATTCTGTGCCCAAATTGCCAGTAGTCTAGGACACTACGCTATCAATAACCAAAAAGAAAAATGCCTTTCGTAAATCATTCTTTCCTCTTATAAAGTGTCCCGATTTCCAAACTCGATCCATCAGACATCTACCCATTGCGTATGACAACGCTAAATGAGAAGAACTGCCTAGCTTAGCTCGGCATTCTTTCTCGGCATTAAAAGGATATCCTTGGTTGGGTTCGGCAGAATCTGTCCTCGCGGATTAGTTATGACTCTGTAAACATGCCATGATTCGCCAGGTCACTTACGTATTGCCCCGAATGGAAGTCCTTATACCTCGCACTCTCCCCAAACTCAGGCCGCACCTCCCAGCGCGTCATCAGCTTGATGAGGAACATCTTGGCAATGGCACACCCAGCCCATCGACCCGGACACATGTGCGAGGCATAACCAAAGTTGACGTCGTCCCGTGTGGCGGCACCCCACTCGTATTTGTTAGCGGCCGGGAGGCTCGAGACGGACGTGGACGCCGTCTGCGCCATCTTTTGCCGCAGATTGTGGTAGCGTCGACCGTCCCATACTGAAGCCTGATCGAAAGCGGGATTAGCCAGATGAGCCGCTGTCATAACGACTTCGAATAAGGTGTTGCTGGGAAGAACGACGCCGTTGGAGAGCGTTTGGGTCTTGTGTATCTTTTTCATCAGGTTGGCTGTGACGACGTGTCTGATTAGCATAGAAGCGATTAAAAGATGGATGATGAGGACTTACACGCAGCGGTGGGGTGGTGCTTGTGTGTCTCCTTGCAGAAGCTGTCCAGCAGCGTGAGACTGCGTAGGCTCTCCTTGGAAAGGGCCCATTCATCCGGGTTTGAACCTAAAACGTCTGCGGCCTCCTTGCGCATATCGGCGACGTAGTCGGGCCGGAAGGCGAACTCATAAACGACCTGTGTGGTTGATGGACCTGGGGAAAACACAAATGTGAAGGCGAATCCGATCAAGATATTGGTGAGATACTTAAAGTCGCGGCGTCTCTCAACTGGTGCCTGCTTCACAAGCTGGATGAACCACTCGTTACCCGAGTGAGTGTCGATCTCATGGCCGGCCTCTTCTATTTTCTCAACGATTCCGACACTCGTCTCTAGGATAGGCGTTAGAAATCTGATGGCGCGCGCCAACTGCAAATTTACCCGTTTGACATCCTGAGAAAAAGCGGCCGTCATCCGCGCCACTATGGGCAGTTGCGCCTTAAGTTTCTTCATGGTGGGGATCAGCGTAGCCGAGTATGTCTCGAATATTTCGACCATTTCCGGGTTGAAAAGTGAGTCACCAAGAATAACTTGCCAGATGACGTGCGAGTACACATGCAAAATGGCGGGCTGCATCCTTGTCGGGGTCCAGAGCCCAAAGGCTGATGGAAAGGTAGCGGCCATGGCCGTGTCAAGCGCCTTGGAAATGGTGTCGACATTGCGCTCTTTCAGTAAAAGGAAAGAGAGGAAGGGTCAGCCAAAACAATTGCTTGTTCAGAAATGAGAAGCTGGGGGACTCGTGGACAGTGACTGTCATGAATACTCACCAAAACCTGGCATGCGTGCGTACAAGTAAGTGTAGAGATAGGGGTCCTCAAAGGGCGCGCCATGTAGATCACAGCGGAAGAACTAGACTCAGCCTCATGGTGAGTGCGGCTCTAAACCTAAAATTGCATATGCGACGCACCTCTTCGCGAGCGGGAGCGATCTCGTTGTCCTTCTTTTTACAAAGTGATAACCAGTGCTCAGGCGTGAGAAGGACCAAATCAGAGCCTGACATAAGTTCAGTAAAAGTTTATTAAGCTCGAGCCATGAATGAGCTTCAATTCTGGGAAATGAACTCACCATCAAGAGATGTTGTCCGGAATACGCCGCTCTTAACCTGGAAATCAACCTGGGGTCAGCATCATGTCTTGCGGTGCCAAACCGTGGCATGGCTTACTTGGCGAAAGCCCTTCTCAATAATCTCGACGCCGTGGGCGGTAAAGTCGGACCGGGTTGCTATCCAAGACTTATCGCTTTTGATTTTGGGGATATGGCGCAGTGAGCCGCCGGCCGCCCATCGGGCAAGGAAACCCACGGCGGCGATGAGTACGAAGATGCCAGCAATGATAAAGCGAGGGCTTGCAGTCGCCAATTGGTTGGCTAAATGCTCGGAAACGAGTTCCATAGAATCTATGATTGAGTGGGCCATTGTGAATCAATGGCTAGTTCCTGGACTAGAACAGCAAAATTGGCAATGTGAGATGGTTTCTGTAAGAGGGTAGCGTGATAGATCCTAGGGAATTCTTGAGAAGCGTAGTGATTTGTCTGCGTCTTGGATACTTGCACCTTCGACGAAGATGAGTAGCTGCTGATGCCACCTTCTCTTAGCTATAGGTGAAAACTCGGTTGAATAATCGCATCCGTACTCTCGTCTCATGCCTGACTAAGTCCAACTTGGCGTCATCAACGACGGGTGCGTGCTATTCTCGTAATGTTGAAACGTTCACTTGCCGAAGCGACATCGGATTTAGTCTTGCCTCGACATCCCACGTCCCGAACGAAATGAAATGAAACGAGACGGATCCGCGAAACAAACTGTCGGGTAGGGCGGGGAATTGCACGTTGGGACTTTGGCATGAATCTCCTAAATGGGTAGGATTTGAAATGCATGCGCTGCAGTGACACACCCGACCTCCTGGTGCGTCCAGGGATTGCACTGCAACCGTGGTAATCCTGGGAATCCAATTTTTGCAACTATTGCGCACCTATAGCCAGTTGAGAAGATGGCGCAAGAGGTTCATAGAAATAACCATTCTCATAATTATCGTCAAGAAGTCATGCAACAAGCTGCTCGAATCGGTCAAATCACCGAGAATTTGCTGCAAGCGCACTAGTGAGCGCTTAATTACGCGTAGCTGATGGGTTAGGAATTGCTGCATGATACACAGTACTCCTGTTCTATTTGCGATGGTATGATAAGCACTGTGGTACAATCATATACCACAGCAAAATAGTCCAATATAGCTCTCGCAAGATTGGTGTTGGGAATGCAATGAAGAATCCGCCAATCGGTATTATTGAAATCGATGTAACAGCTCAATCCCGGAAGTGAGCGGATAATTCGGCAGCCGTACATGTATTGGCTAGTACCATCTCCTGCAACAATATGCATGCAGTCAATTCTTCAAACCAACAAAATCTGCCTTCCCCAGGAGAAAATGGACATTGGATAGACCCTGAAATCTTCTTTCGAGTCGGCAATCGATCATCTGATTTCGTTCCAGAACATTTTATCGTCGCGGCTTTGATACTCATCAATCGTCCAGTAACCTGCAGACTCCACGGTTTCTTCAAATCTATCTTTAGCGCAAATATACTCACACCCGCTGTGCCTTTTACACTTGAACGTCTAAGTATTACTCATATTTCCACATCATTAGAAATTTAATTTTTTCGAACTTTCAAGCATTTTCAGGTAAATTCTGCTGTGATAGTGAGATATGTAAGAAGCTAACGAGTGCTGATCATATTGCCTCAAGTTATACATGCCGCAAACGAAGAGGTACCCACAGGTACGAATGCTGTTGCTCAACATGTTTACACGGCTCCCGGATATCTATTTCCTAATCGAAAATCAAAATGTATACTATCTGGGAAGCCCCGGTATAGACGAAGACTCGGTCCCCGGATCAATCTTGGCAATCCAACACCCCACGCTTCGTTTTGCGCAACGTGACATGAGTCGTTGTCATTGGACGGCATATATCACACCTTCAAGCCGAGAGAAAATTTTGTATTAAAATCCCAAGGATTTCCATCTTACCCAGGGCTTTGGATCATAAGATATCCTCAGACTTACACGATTTCTATAACTCTGAAGCTTGAACCTCTACTGCTTCTACACAAGATAAGGACCTATACTCCTTCTCCAGGGATCTACACTTCTTCAACAAGGATTTTTATTCCTTCTACAAGCTTCTACACTACTTCTACACAGATCTTAACCCTTATAGTCTTTCTATACAATGCCTGTCGCGACTGGAATTCCCACCGTGCCCTCCACTTGGAGCCAAGATGACGAGGATTTCTGGTGGACAGAACTTCATCACCCTTTGCTTTCCCTTCTCCAGAGTGCTGGCTACTCGGAAGAAGATCAAGAACGCCATACTGCCTTCGTGCGGCGCTTCGTCGTACCGTCCCTCGGCCCGCAACCCCAATTATCGGCTGAGGGCAATCGGCTACCCCACTTTGATTCTTTCTGCTGTGACGACTTTTCTCCCATCGAACTGAGTTGGAACCTCACCCCAGCCAGTAGTACGGTACGGATAGGATCCGAGCCCGTCGGCCGGAATGCCGGCAAGATCAAGGACCCCTTCAACCAAGCCGAGCCTGGTGTGGTCATGGCCGACGTTCTGCGCCAAGCCAGCGAGATTGGTGACGATTCGGTTGACGGGGAGCTCTGGGACTACTTCCGCAAGCACCTGCACGTTGAATCCCGGCACGCCCAGACCATTGTGGACCGCATGGCTCCCAACGAGCACATGACTACTAACACCATTTCCTTCGACTTGTCGCCCGGCAAGTCGAAGTCCTTCTTACCGGCACCCAAGGTGTACTTCTATCCAATTCCCGTGTCACTGCTCCGTAAGGAGCCGGCGGGAGAGATCATTACCGAGGCGCTGGAAAAGCTGCCAGGTGTAAATCTGGGACCGGCTTTTGACAAAGTCCGTGATTTTGTTTACCAGTATAAGCATTTGCGCGGTAATGAGATGATCCTTCGCCTCGAATTGATCGCTTTCGATGCCGTCAAGCCCACCCAGTCGCGGTTCAAGATCTACGTGCGTACCAAGGAAACCAGCCTTGATGCGGTCGAGTTCATCTACACGCTTGGTGGCACCCTGAAGGGTCCAGAGATCGATGAGGCCGTTAAGCTGATCCGGAACACATACCTTCAAGTTCTCGGCACCTCCGCGCGGCATCAAGAGTTGCCCGTCAGCACGCACCGGACGGCTGGCATCATCTTCAACTTCGAGGTTATGCATGATAACCCCAACCCCGCCCCGAAGGTTTATATCCCTGCGCGGCACTACGGCGGCACCGATTTGCGTATCGCCCAAGGATTGGGAAATCTGTTTCGAGCTACGGCAGGGCTCGAGCAATATGCCGAGATGTACCCACTTGCGGCACAGAAAGCCTTGTAAGTTACCCCGTTTCCCGTTGAAGTTCACGGGACGATTACCTATCTAGCTAACACATTTCAAAAGCCCCACACAGGACTTTAGCACCACGATAGGGAGACATTCGTACATAGGCCTCTCGTACAACAAGCGCGGACCCTACGTGACCATGTATTATAACTCCATGACCTTTTCCCCGGGCACCGAACGGGATGGGGACGGCAAGCTGGTCGGCCCCGCGGCCTGGAGGCAACGCCATTTGCTCAACTGACGTGTCTATCCGTACATGATGCATTAGAGCCGCATTAGACATGCGAGGGTGTTGCAGCGTCAACGGTGTCTGCGTGACGGGGCCACCCTGGTGTGGTTTTAGTAGAATGATATATGAGGCAATGCGTCACACGTTTCACGGAAGAATTTGGAAGAACAGAATTTAGTATTTTTTTTATGTTTACTCGGAATCGTGGACAAGATTAAAGATAGTTGTGTTTCTGTTTATACGACACGGGACGGACCGGTGCGGGGGCTAGGATGAACGACGAATTGGTAGGAAACCGGTCCAGGGCCATCCCTGTATAGCGGAGCCGAACTCCGCTTACATGCGAAAGCTGCATGAGCACGATTTTACTGTATAAACTATGCAGCCCGCAGCTACATGTTTTTGGATAATCGGGTGCAGTCTGGACCTGGTAATACACTGGAACGTTCTCTCTCCCACAGGATTGGGTTACGGCTATCGCGGGGACCGTTCAAGCAGGATTTTAGGTTAGGTTGGTTCTCGGGAGTTTTGAACAATGCACTATGACAAATAGGAGAAACACACTCACTTCGTACCCAATAACCGCTGTAGCAACTGTACTGTAATATGTGTCGCCAGCGCGTATGCACAAGATCGTGACCTTGGAAATCGCTCGATTTGTTACAGCTCGTCACCCCGAGCAACGATGAAGCGATTGATACCGCAGAACCTCTCACAATCTATAAGCCTCAGATACGGTTTCTCCTGCAAGCTCACCGGCGTTATAATAACCGGCCATATTCCGCCTATGAGAAACGGTGGAAAGATAAGACTATTACCGGTCAGCCTGTCAAGGAAGATCTATTGGGCCTACAGAGGTCCAAAGCGGAGTTACAGTAGAAACTTTCGTAGCGTCCCCAAACTTGTTACAGGGAATTAATCGCATGTTTGCGGTCAAATACATACTGTGTAGCAAACACGCCATCTTCACCTACCAAGATGCATTAGTCGTGTCCACTCCTACTTCAATTGGGGCTCTTGAGGCCATCCCGCAACATTGAGCTTGGTCACGAGCGCGTCGAATATAAGCAAGCAATACTGATCCTATCGGTATCACATCTACCAGTGCCGTTGTCACTGTGATGTGCTGGATATACTCTTTTCAGTACCACCACAGCGTCAGTGCCCTAGATCTTGGTCTCTGCGCGCTGTGTGCGGGATCTGCGCCTGGCAGCAGCATGTTGCGAATCCCTGATCTTCATCTGTTAGAATACTATGCGGCATGCAACAGCACGAAAATTTGCAGCCAATAAACATAGATTTTGAGAGTTGAGATTGTAAGACGGTTGGCTACTAGGACAAAAAAACTTCAAAAAGATGTTTCAGAAAGAACGTCGAGCTCCGTCGTCGTGGGCCAAGGCTATCCCGATCTGAGGGAGGAATAGGGGTATCAAACTGGGTAATACGATCGACAGCCAGATACGAGTATGACTACGGTGTTGGTCGGTCACGACATATCCCCTCCTGTTGTGGGCTTCACAAACCCCTCATTTTACGATATTTATCGCGCATAAACATCACCGACCACAATTGGCTAAAAAGTCCTCTATTCTTCATACACAATGCACAACCATTATATTCGTTTAGGCCTTGTACAGAAAACAGCTTACTCACTAGATGGCGTCTCGTGAACCCTTCATTCGTATCGAGCCAGCCTATCGCAAGTCCCGAATAGAGGAGCGTACTGTAAGCCACGACGTTGGCTCTAGCACAGGAATGTCCGTGCGGCTACAGTACATTACGATGTGTCGACTTAGCTCAATTGCTCTGGTGGCTTGGAAAGTCACAACGCCCATTACCAGGGTATAGCAGAGAGCACGCTTCCCCACTGAAGAATCCTGCATGGAATCCATGAAGTTGGGCATCACTTGTTCCTCCATGCAGAATACATGCAACAACTTAAAGACCCGTATGAAGTAATGACAGGGCCGCGCGCCACGACGGGCCATCGCCGCCCCCAGGTTATTCCCTGACAGGCCCATTTTGATCTGCAGTAGACAATAGTATGAGGTTTGTACGTGCCTATGCCACAGCAAGAGCGTGCGAAGGCACGCCCGCGACACGCCATATTGGCCGTTTGGTGGATCCGATTGGTCAAATTTTGACGGTGCAACAGCGTAAAATATGTGTCCGTACCGCATGGAGATGGAGACCTGCCGACGCTGAAGGGACGATTTTCAAATCTTGACCTGCTTAGCCGGACATGCGACCTCGTTATCTTCGAGTATACAGAGACGTATAGACTACCCAATCAAATATAGGATGACTTGGATGCTGCCGCGAGTAGGTTCGGCACTTCAGTCGACGCATAGGACCGGATGCGGTAATGGCTTGGTGTGATTTGCTACTAGGTACATGGTATATTGTTTTCGTCTCATCATGTATGTCACAGGTCACACGGTGTTGACTGACAACCCACCCTTCGTTCGGGATAAATTCGATTGATTGATCGACTAGCTGACTGCCGGTGCGACCAGAACAATCCACGTCTTCTCCCCTTAAAACATGAACTCGCAGCACTGGGTAGAGTACATGCTCAAAATCAATTTGTGGTGATGCGCCTAATCAAACCAAGAAAAACAGCTTCCTGGCCTCGACATGGCAATCTACCAGATACGGTATGATACATGCATGTTGGTAGAGCGCTGCGAGTACGCTTTCGAAGGGACACACTCGACATAGATCACAAGCCAGTCCATGAAGCCTCAGTTTCCGCGTCAAACGAATATTGTTCGGGAATAACACACCCACAGACCCCGAAGCGGGCCTGGATGCAGAATAATCTAGATCTGCCCACACGGGATATGTCAGATGGGCTCGGACGGGTGTACCACATGCACCAGTGTGCCAAATTTAGTTCATCTTATCCTGACGTTTGTCGATTTGATTTGATTTTTCGCAAGAATCTCTTCGATTCCCGCCCTTGTTTTGCCCCAACGGACGGCGTGTTACTGTGTGGTGGACTTACGGAACTCGGACCGTTCCCCCGACCTGATTCTATGTCTGTTCCCAAAATATAGGACGGTCTGGATGCTTGAGCCGGGGCTTTAGAAGAGCATGGTAGTCCTCCATTGGTAGGCTCTGAGAACTACATCCGGCGCTACACGCGGTCGAGAATCTGCATAGGCCCATAACAAGGCATTGGGAAAAGGTCTTTTTCACAGAATGAAGCAGGGCATGATCTGGGCCGGCGCCCTTCTGATTTTCTAAAAAGGAAACCAGGCAAAGACCATCATCAATAGCAGTCCCATAACATCATTTATATAGCCTGGACTGGCCTAAATCGCAGCAAGAAGTCATTTAGCACAGCATTGAAGCCTTTGGTCAACCATGGCAATTCCTGTGTTTGAGGCGGAGGCCCGGTTTGGCACCACAACCCTGTTCCAACTGGTACTCTGCGCCATTCTCACCCTCTTGGTGTTGTGGCAGCTGTATCGCCGATTCTTACTACCGCAGCCCCTCCCCGGTATCCCTTACAATGCCGCCGCTGCCTCCTCCTGGCTTGGCGATATGCCAGACATGGTCAGGCATGTAACTCGTACTGGCGAGCTGTTCGCGTGGCTAAGCGAGCAGAATGTCAAGCATGCGTCGCCTATTGTGCAGGTTTTTCCAAGGCCATTCAGCGCGCCTTGGGTGGTGTTATCGGACCCTCGCGAGACTGAGGACATCATGATCCGACGGGTCCCACGCGACTTTGACATCTCGGCCTTCACGGCGGACCAACTCGGTGGCGTTATCCCCGAGCATCACAGTCGTTGGCAGACCAACGACGAACATAAGCGCCGGCGACGGTTGGTTGACGACCTCATGACGCCCAGTTTCCTCAAGGAGGCATGCGCGCCACTTTTATACGAAAGCAGCACGCAATTGATAGATCTATGGATGGAGAAGAAGCGTCTCGCGGGAAACAGACCATTTTCAGCTCTCAAGGACATTAGTTGCTGCGCGATGGATGCCGTGCTCGCTTTCACCTTTGGCCCGGGCCTCGGCGAGCTCAGTGCCATGTTGCCAAACTTAACGTTCCTATCTTCGTTAGCTAGTCCGTTAGCTGTCTCCAGTGACGGCACTTCTGATGACAAGTTCGACCCAGACAGTACGAAACCCTTCTTTGAATTTTCCACTCCGCTGCCCAACACCGTCATCGAGTCTCTGTTCGCCATATCCAACAGTCTCGAAACAGCTCTGAAAAGCCCCTTCCCTGTCCTGGCACACTGGTTCTTACGCCTGACCCCATCAATGAGGAAAGCCACCCGCGAAAAAGAGGCTCTTATCCGCCAACAAATCAATCTCTCTGTTTCCCGCATAGTGGAACAATCTGAGCAGAGCGGCAGCACGGCGCCCTCCGTCCGTTGCGCCGTCGACGAAATGGTGCGCCGCGAAACCCTGCAAGCCGCCAAAGCGGGACGCTTACCGGCCTTCCAAACGCCCCACTTCTACGACGAGCTCTATGCTTTCGTTCTAGGTGGTCACGAATCCACCTCCAACGCTAACCAATGGGCCCTGAAGCGCCTTGCCCGCCATCAGGACCAACAGAACAAGCTAAGAGCATATCTGCGAGATGCGTATCCACGTGCCGTCGCCGAGGGCAGGGCGCCAACTGCGAGCGAGATTGTGGGTACGCCATGTGCGTATCTGGATGCAACGATAGAGGAACTGTTTCGCACCAGCTTCACGGCACCCATGTGCGTACGTGACGCAGTAAAGGACACGGTGGTTCTGGGAAAGTACATTCCCAAGGGGACTGTCTTGTTCCACGTGTTTCTAAAGTCAGGGTATACCCAGCCCGCATTCAACGTGGATGAGAGCCTCCGAAGCGAGGCGGCAAAGGCGGCTATGGCTCAACGTAAGAACAAGAACGGTGTTCTGCCGGGTGATGAAGAATTCGACCCCGCAATTTATGCACCGGAGAGGTGGCTTACCAAGTCCGCTGACGGCAAGGACGTATTTGATGTAACACGCAGTCGGAACATGATTTTTGGCATGGGGCCCAGGGGCTGCTTCGGCCGTAAGTTGGCATATCTGCAGTTTCGCATGCTGATGGTGTTGGTTGTTTGGAATTTCCAATTGCTTGATGTACCTGCCGAATTGGACTCGAACATGGCATATGATAAGCTTACGCGGGAGCCCCAGGATTGCTATGTGAGGTTAGGTGAGCCAGTGCTAACAGCACCCGTCTAGGAGGACTGTGGTAAGGGTGGAAGGGATTTGTGATTCACGGGAGCAATTGCATGCCGGTATTGGCCACTGCTTCATCGGCAGCACCTCTTCATTAATCCGCAAGCTACATATCAATCACTCCTATTTCAACAGACCGTTAAACCTGCAAGTCAATGTCTGTCCATTTATTGATTTGACATGGCTGAAACCTACCAGCCTTTAGACCTGCTGTGTGGGTGATGCAATTTGATTGCTGATTCGAGTGCACATTATGCCTTGCAATGAGAGTGATTGGCGGAGGAGTGATCGCGAGATGCCGCAGGGTACCGTCCGGTTGGGTGAAATGGATTCAGACATATGGTACCTGCCTCCGGTAGACCGTTAGTCAGGACGGTAACCAGTCCAGTCAGTCCACCAAGGCTCTGTTCGACCCCCCAGATTGGATGTGCGGAAGTGACTTCTGTTAGCGCAGATTGGGCTGCGTTTGTACCATCGGCAGATTCTGCTTGGTGCAACTCGAAGGAAAGAAGTATCGGTGGCGGCGCTATAATTCAACGCCAACCCCAAGCAGGACTGCTATTCTGAGGTGTGACTTTGGATACAATGGAACGGCAAAAACCTTGGCGTGGTGTTGTAACTCCCTGGCTCACCTTGGAATTAGCAGCGGCAGAGCTGTAGATCCTCCCTCAAACAGGTTTAAACTGCACAACGCTAAGGAAAATCCAAATCGCTGTTGTGAGCACGACTCTGGAAGAGTGAAACTTCAGCGTGGCGCAAAAAAGCAATTCAAGACGGCAAGACAGACAGGATAGAAGATGATTGGGTAGTTTCAATCTGCCACCCTGCTCCACCTGAAAGACTCTCAGAGACGGAAAGAGGGTTTGGAAATGGAATGAAAATGAAATCAAAATTTTCTTGCTCATTTCCCATCCGCTCGTTGCCATCCATTTTTGCTGAAGTAGTCCTAATCTCCAGCCTTTGTACCCCTCCAAAATTAGCCCAGCTAGTGATGCTTTGGGGAAAGTTGGCATCACTTGCAGTCAAAATTGCGCTAGAGGGTACTTCCCGGAACTTCTTGGCCATCCTCCGCACGTCCGACCTGGGGGGTCGAACGGAGCCCAAGTCACGGCCTGTACTGGTGATCGGTCCTGGGAAAATAGAAAGACGACCCGGGACTGGTCAGGCCAGCATATTATTCAGTAGTGATGAAATCTGGCAAGCTTTTTTTTGTGAATACTTATCTGCGATTGAAGGGCTTCATGTTTATATAATCATATCAAGTATAATATGAATGTTCATCCTGATATCATGGTGTTGAATATTTGGCGTTCCGCATCGCTGCTT
>JAOYMO020427954.1:0-23091 GCA_025802455.2 Iodosphaeria phyllophila | reverse complement strand
CCCCCGCCTCGACCCTGAAACTCCAGGATGCGCATTCCTAACCAGGTTAGGTAGTTTGCCAACGGTATCTACCAGCTCACGGTTGCCCGTTGTCCTCCTCTTCCTCTAAATGGAAATAGCGTTGCGTCTCCCCATTCTTTGCTTGTCTAACCTGTTTTATGCAGTACCCATATGCAGTCCCCCCTCCATCTGATCCAGGCCTAGGTCCGCATGAGTGTGCATGTCAATCGTATCGTATCGTATCGTAACGAACGTTCAGACCCAAGAGTATATCCACCGTGTTCCATTCTATCCTGTCCCGTCCTATCCTGACTCTTTTTTTTCCCCGACCCTCCTACTCATGATTACCCCGTACTTCCCAAATACCAAGGATGCGCTCCCATAGTGCTGCGCCGCCAATTGCGCCGCCGTGACAGCGGCACCCTCGGCGGCGGATTAAATCGCGGCTCTGGTCTCCTGGTCGTGGCATCGCTTTCCCTCGCTGCCGCCCAACTGGAACGGTCCCAGAACGACGAGAGATGACGGCCAAGCGACGCCTGCGTCACAGCTCGGCGAGTTGCTCGTGGTCTGGGTTGGCTGGGGGGCGGGGTTTGCATAGTAGCGGACCTCGGAGGGTTGAGATCAGCCATCTCAACGCCCGTGGTATCTTCTGGTATGGCCCTGAAGCTCCACCTTCGCAGTTGTTTCCATCTTCTGCGCGCGAGGCTTGGCGCTCTCTATTCCACATCCCCGCGATGATGCAGGTCCGGCTGGGTCGAAGCTCTTCTCATGAACGAAGACGGGCGCCGTTCCTTAGCCTTAGCCAGCTCGTCATTATAATCGTTGACCAGATCCGAAGTGGTGCGTCCAATCGTCGTGTCGCCGCTCATGCCGGGCCCGGGGTCCATCCTAGGCGGCACATAGTTTGAAGGGCCCGAGTACTGCGGCCCGGGGTGCAGGAACTGGGTGATGACGTTGCGGCGGTCGATGCTTCGGCTGCGCCCTCTGGTGGTAACTCTGGTGGCCGTACTGTTCGCGCGGCCGAGTTCGAGGCCGGAGAAGCGACGCTGAAGTCGCATCTCGGCTTCCTCGGCTTCCTTACGGTCGAGAGCTTCGCTAGGCAGGAGGATGGCGCGGTCCAGAGCATAGGGAAGACCACGGTGACGGCCGCGGATCATCATGGCGACGATGACCAGTTTCCCCACGACAGAGAACTGGGCACAGAGGGACTGGTTCGTGTTGGGGTAGCCTAGACTCAGCCCCACGGTTCCGTAGGCACTCACGACCTCGAACAAGACGCTGAACATGGAAATGTCGTTGTTCATCAGTCGCTTCCCTTCCGAGATGGTGAGGATGAAGAAGCCGATAAAGATATACCAGAGATCGAAGGACAGCTGACGCCGCAAATGGGATCCCACGTATGAAGTTTTGCTGGCGCCGCCGTTGTCGTCGATCTCGGGGTCGTCATTGTATACACCCAGCGCCCTCTCTTCGTACACGTTGGTGCGACGGACGGAAATGGCGATGGGGAAGATGGAGATGTACATCATGATCAGGTAGGAAGTTTTCACCGCCGGGTGCAATGAGTCCATGTTAACCACAGCGAACCCAGCCGTTCTCGTGGACGCAGCCTGAAACCAGCCGTCAAGGAACTGGATATCGCGCGGGGTTTCAGCCACGGGGCCGGATCCAAGGTCCAACACGACATAGAATATGAGATCTACCATGTTGAGAAGCACAAGAATACCGAAAAGATACCACGTCGCAATGGAAGGGAACATCAAAGTAAAGCATCGTCGGGGATGATCCAATAGAAAACGAAGCTCCTCCCATAGACCGCATTCCCGCGGGACAAATATGTGTCCGAGCCAGATCATGAAGCGTAGCATGATGGGAAACCCTGTATTGCCGATGACGATGAGAAACGACGTGATCAGTAGAGGAAACCTGGCGGATGCGAACGAGATCATGCTGTCTGGAGTCAAGGTGAAGCCCAGATCCATGAAGGCTGACCCGGCCGTGAAAAAGCCCCACCAGGTAGCATTCTGAGGCACGCTCTCGACCACGTTGCGATAGAAAGGATTGTTGACCAGGATCCAAGGCAACAAGCAAATCACGCCAAATATCATAAAACCCCAGTAGTAGAGGGCCAACACAGCAGCCAGGGTCTTGAGAGACCGGTACTCGATTCCGCCCAGCTCCTCACGTTGTTCATCGCTGAGAGCGAGGAAGTCCGAGTTTCGGCCGATGGTCGGTTGCCAGCTAAGGTACGGCATAGGATCATCTTTGTGCGAAGACAATGCCGATCGAAGCTTGTGGAGAGGATTGCGCGAATGCTCGTCGTGATCCGCTCTATGGCCGTCTCCGCTAGCTCGAGGACCACGGAACTTCAAGCCGGACTGGTGGGCATGCTGGTTGGGATCTATCAATCCCGTTCCCTCAGATCGCTTTGGGCGGGCCGGTTCGGCGATGGTGATAGTCTGCGGCCTGTCCGCAGTCAGATTGTTCGATGGTGGAACCCCAGAATCGTGATCCGGGCGATAAGGGGGCGAGTCAACAGAAGACTTTTGTCGCCTGTGGTAGGGTCCCCGATCTGCTGTCATCCCCACATTGTTGCTTTCCTCTTCGCCGAATTCCTCGGGACCAACTCCTTGCTCAACATCCCGAGGGCCTGGAATCCGCAAAACCCTCTTGTCGTCCTGCCGCTGTCTCTCCAAGATTGCAATATGCTCTGCGTTCGTACGCAGCCCAGGCAATCGGACTTGGCCTTCCCCATTCTCCATAGTCCCCCCTTTCGTCTTGGGGACTTGATCCGAAAATTTAACGTGACCTTCCTGTTGCGTCGGCGCTATATTCTCTTCGTCTGTCTCGACTGCCGTAGAAGTGCCGCCGTGCGATTTCATAGCCCCACCCAGGGAATAGTTTTCCAAGAACGTACCATCGTTCAGCACTCGGGATGCGTTGGCTGTACCATGCATTACCTGGATATTTCTTCCGCCCACTCCTCTTTCCACATCCAGCGCGTTGGCCTTCGACTTCGATCGTGACATCGTACTGCGACGCAACCTGGCCTCGGCAGCAACATGCTGGAACCGCTTCTCGAACCAGTAAAGACGCAGCCACACAACAAACGTATTGACCGCTACTGGATTTGTGACCATGCACATCAGAGTGATCACCACCTGCCCGAAAGTGTTCACAGCACTAAAATCGACCGTGTTGAGCCCTGCCTGCGTATTCGCCCCCGTCGCGAAGAAAAGGGCGTCGATATAAGCGAGACTGCCTCGCTGAGACCCAAATATGATGATAGATCCTAGGATGGACATGCCCACGATTAAGAAGTAATGAACCGTAAGGAACTTGAAGTGGGGGTTTTTGGAGAGGAATGACGGCTTGAGCGCCGTATAAGCTGCTTTACCCCATGATATGAGGATTTGCCCGACGCTCTCCATCGCAAAAAGAGCGGTCCAGAAAATGTATTGATAGCCCTAAGAGATGTACCGATAAGATGATCGATATCCTTGGCTAGGAGACAAAAGTGTAAGAAACAACAGTTCTTAGGGCAGTTATAGGATGCGTAGGCGGCATGATAGCTGTCTGTCAACCCTTATGTCTGTCGTAATGTCAGCCAACGAGCTATGGGTGTAGAAGGCGTCACAGGCAAGGATAACGGTGTACTTGTCCAAGCTTCAAGTGCTGATGAGTTGGGGAAAGAGCGGTTGCAAAGAAATCCAGTACAGGAGAAGGATCCCGGTGGGGAGGAATTTTTTTTATTTTAAAACTTGAGTCCCACAAGGACTAATCATTGTGTGGGGGCTGAGAGGGAGCGAAACAATCTTTAGGTGACTAATTCAAATGGCCTATCACGATCCAACTTTGAAATCTGCCGCATTGATTGTATGTGAAGATAATCGATGGGGTCGAGCACGAGTGCAGACAATGCGGACGATGAGTAAATGGATGAAAAACAATGGAGAACTATGACCTACATAGCCAATTCAAAACAAGACAAGCCCACCACAATAGAGTGCAAGAAACCGAGTGGAGCGTTTGGTCGCAGTGTGCCAGTTGGCAACCAGGATATAGGTCAATTGAAAATCGGATCAATGGACAAAGAAATAAATGTCAGTATTGTAGCCGAAAGAAGAAAAAAAAAGCTCCCAGGTTACACAAAGGCCCAGAACATTGGCGGCGACATTCAAAATCAGAAGTGCATCTTGCAAAGTCAGATACGAGGTTTGTCCGGTGCTAGAAATGCGATTTTCTTCTAGCAGTAATAGGTGAGTTGGCGCATGGCTGGGTATTTGATGGTTCGGGCGCGCGCAGCTGGCTTGGGCTGAAGCGGCATGGATCCTGTGTCGCAACGCGCAAGATTACCAAAGGAACGACAGCCCCAGGGATTCCAGCTTTTTTTTTTTCTTCTCGCACGGATCCAAAACCGGGCCTTGAGAGGAGCGCCCGTTATTGCTCAATGGCCAATCAATGATGCGAGCGAGGAGGGTTGTTGGACGTCTAGAATTAGCAGAATAAGTGCCGCGATAGGGCACGGTGCAGGCGGCCTCTACTGGTATCTAGAGTTCGATGCGCCAAAATTGAACATCTTGGGTCTTGGCAATAGCACGCCAAGAGTCTTGGACCTGAAAGAAGGGATCCCAGTGCCTCCCCTCTTCACCACGTCGGCACGACCCGCGAAGATCGAAGCACGTCAGGTGTGGGGTTGGGTGTCTTAGAATCTCAAATAAGAATGATGGCACTGTTTCCCTGTTATCGTGAGCTTTTATCCACGCTGCGATGGAGCCACCTCAGTAATCACCCTGCAAGTGGCTAAGGTACCGGCACTTGCTGACGTTGGCAGCCGCTATCCTGGTCGCTCGCTCGCTTGCTCGCTTGCTCGGCGTTGAGATTCCTAACGGTATGTCGATGAGATCATGGCTGTCAATAGCCGTTTCGATTTTCAAACAAATCCAGCGAACAACTGCTTGTAGAGCGAGTGGGAAACACCTGCCAAAAGAAGCTGTCAATTCGATCAAGGAAACTTCAGGAGTCACAACCCTCCGCGCCTTGGGAGGATCTCTCAGCAAATGTCGTCAGGACATATGTGCCAAGGAGACCCATGCTTCGCGGCTGGTCTGATGCGGCCGCGGCGCTGGCGCAGACGTCAAAGCCATGGCGCGGGACCAGCAACGAATCGGGTCACAAATTCTGGAAGCGGCAAGCCCACTCTTCGGGTACCTGGCGTTGGGGCTGCTGTCCTCTCTGCCAAACCTGAGCTACTTGGGGGAAGGGTCGAGATACTGGAATGGGGCTTGTCGATCAAATCCTCAGAAGTGTCGTGACTGCCACGTTTCCCTTCATTGGGCAGCAATACTCAGATAAGTCTGCATCCAAAGTGATATGTGGGCACGGTGCGCTACTAGTGGTGTGATAGTCGGTACCGGTAGCCAAAAGTTTCCAGTGTTGGAATCGGGCATTCGGGTAAGAAAATACACTTGACTCGGAACTTCCGCTTGTATCTCAACGCTCTTGCAGGCGGCCGACAGTAGCCGTGCGCGCTGCTGCAGTTTCTTCTTATCAACCTAGCGCTCACGAACGTACAGTACTGTACCTGCCGCTCCCGGTACGATTCCCTCCCTAAACTCCCATCTCCACTCGCACACATTCACAAGTTTGGGTGGTGTGTTCGTTTGCGAGACTCAAATCCGAAGCAGCTCAAGCCCAGGTCGCGACGTTGGTCGGCACTCATCGCCTCCACTGTGCCGTCGCAGGACGCGTCCTGAAGGTCACGAAGAAATTAACTACGGTACTTGATTGATCAGGCAGGACCTGCCGAAACCAGTTTCGAGATGGCGAACGAACCAGGGGCGATAGTCTATCCCTCTATTAAAAATCACCGGGGAGAACCTGTTCTCTGTTCAGCCTCATGCAGACTTGACCTGCAAACGAACCAAAATAAATCACGCAAGAGATGCATATCAGGAGACGGGCAAACTGCTCCAGTACACACCACACACCAACATTATGTAGGGCATCGATTGCATAAGAGAAACTAATACCAAGACACGCATCCGGACCTACAGCACAGTAAACATGTCTTATCATCTTGATCGCCAGGGTCCGATATCTCTGCAGTCGCAACTCCATGTTGGAGAATGCACTGTAGACCGAAAAAAGCGACGAGGAAGCGAAAAGGGGATGCTGACTTACTTACTGTACTTTGGATGTCTTACCGCACGCCCATGCCATGGAACAACAACCCTGCGATGTAACCCATCTGTCTCCAACCCCGGCTCTCCTGCGATCATCGCATCGGCATTGGCCGCAACGCAGCAACAAAAACAGCAATGGAAAGGAAGAAAAGATCCCTGCAGACCCTGCCGAGCAACAAGATTGTGCCGCAACCCCCAACTCGCCTCAACACGGGTACAGTAAGTTGATATACTTGGGGGCGGACGTCAGCACGTGGGGGATTCTCGAAGCCCCTTCCACCACACGTCACTGTCCCAAACAAAAACAAAAAAAAGTTCCTTGTCTATCAGTTTCCCAATAAAAAGGCCAGATAAAGCTAGAATGAAACGCCCGTCTCATGCCACGAGGGTCAACAAACAAGCTTTTCTCTCCCTTTCCCTTGTTGCACCCGTGTACAGAGCACAGAGCCGCAGTCAGCTCCTGCGCCGCCGTCACACAAGCACGCATGCGCAGAAACAGCCGGGTCTGGCGGGAATATTGGGATTGCTGGGTCGTACCGCAGGTTGACTATTGTGAGCCCGGGGGTATATGTCACCTGAGAACACGTCGTACGAATCTCTCAATGGTGTACAGTCTTCAGAGCGTGTTTCCGCGCTGATTGGCATACACGTGACAAGGAAATGTTCCGAAGGAACAGCGGCCCCGACGAGATTAAATCGGCGGTACGAGGCGTACCCACGGTGAACGAGTATCACAGACGTTTTGGAAGCAGATAAATTTTTTTGGAATGGTTCCGATCGCCCCTCGATATTGAGCGCGGGGGTTCTGCACGGCTCAGCCGGAAATCCGCGATGCAGGTCATCATTTGCGCTCCAATGCCCAGCTGTCCGGTTTATTGATATCAACATGCCCGCGTAACGCGCATTTCGAGCAACCATGTTGCACGTGTGTCTGAGGTGATGTTCAGAAAAGTCTTGTGTCAATCTTATGATTACCTAGAAGTCCTGAAATTTTTAGCAATTGGACAGGTTAGTTTAGGGCTACGGCCAGGAAATGAAGATGAATGATGTTCTCGTTTCTTCTAAGGAACTGTTCTGCATGGCTCCCGCCAGCCGGACCAAAGGGCATATCATTCCACGCCTGGCGGATTTCCGCTCTCTGGAGTAGACAATACACTACCAATACTTGGCCAGCCCACACTGCCGGATCGCACCGCGCCACGGTCCGATCTAGCCTCCGGATGCGATTACCAACCAGCACACTGCCGACGTAAAAAGAATGAGCGACGCCTAGTCTGACGATTCCAGACAACTGAGGCTTGAAGATAGACGTTCAATATCCAGAAACAGCATTTGTTAAAAGCGCATTATGGAACAGTCAATCTGGATGCCGTAGTATCTATAAGTTACGCCGAGTTCGAATGCCTAATTACACCTTCCCATCATGGAACCGTCCAACAGAGCCGCTCCCTATTGTTACCCCCAAAACAACTCCCCGAAGTAACTGGTAACGGGTTGAAGCTTAAAACATTTCCTTCCATCCAGTCCACGCCTTCCGAACACGAACGAATACGGCGTTTGACCCATGCGAAGAAGACTAGATTACAACCTTCTCAAACATCTCCAGTTCTGAGACTCCTCAGCAAGGCTCTCGCCATAGTGACGGTTCAAATTGCCGGCACAAACCCAGACAATCCCGTTCCGGCAACCCATCATACGACCACAACCAGTTCCGCGCCGCATGGGTGCCTACCCGGACATCATCAGTAACGGCAAAGGCAACGGCGTACTGTGTCGTAAGGGCCCAAAAACCCCGAACCAATATTTGCCTCAATGAATGTACTTGGGTCAACTAGCGATATTAAAAAACCCTCCTCCCCTCCCCTACCCTCGCCAAAATAACGACCACGACGCGCCGCACATCGATCGGCAACACGCGCTGTGCCGTCCCGAACAAGTTTCCCCAAATAGGTGCCGGCAGCGTACTGTAATGTAGTGGTATGTATCGGTATCGAGCAATCTCCCAAACAGGAAGCACTCGCCTCGTCCTCGCAGAGCTGCTCCCTACTGTAGATGGACAGATCCGGGGACGCTGGAGCCTCACTGTACCTATCTGTCGGATATCTACCCTTCCCTACAGAATCCAGACCTTGGGATTGTACTGTCGGGGCTGCGGATTCAGAAATCGAACGGTCAGGTAGGGAGAGCTTGTGAGCTAACTGCTCATCATTCCCAAAGTAGAGCTGCCTGCAAATATCCTAGATACAGATTCCATTTGAACCCACAGGTTGCAGCGCAGGAGACACGGACTAAGAACGGCGACACACACATTTTAAAAAAGTTGCAGGTGTTGGGATCTATCCGACCCATACCATAATTAAGGGCCCCTAACCACCTGTGTTTACCTCGACCTCGTCCACCGAGCATTTGTAGACATCAAAGCTTCATCATTCGTTCTATCATCACTATCGACTAACTTCGTGACCGCCACATCCCATGCAAACTGTGAAGCCAACAGCCTTGCAGCCATCACAGGGCAAGGAAGCCAGCGCAATGGCACCTAGGGAGATATCCAAAGCGTACTTCGTAGAGACGCACAACCCAGTCCAGTCCGAAGGCAAAACGAATTTATTGGCCAAGACGCGCCATACCATCGCCCAAAGACAGCCATCTATCCGAAGCAGCCAAGCAAGACCAGGCATTCGTTTTCCCCAGTCTGACAAATTCCACCCCACTCACAACTGACGAGTAGTCAAACAGACATTGCCACTTGGAGAAAAACAACAAGTTAACATTCTATTTATAACTCCCATACCGCGACGAGGAAATATGATATGATCATCTCGTCAAAGTTAACCCCCCTTTCTTTATGCCCTGCCTGCGTACGCCATAAGCCTGCCCAGTCTCCCTATCCCATCCTGGTAGCCATCTCTGGAAACAGAAAATAAAATAATAAAATAAAATAAAAAGGCGCCTCAGTAGACTAGCAAAGAGGACAGACAATACACTACAAACCAGCCCTTCGCAGATCAATTATTCGCCTTCAGCCTCTCCTTCTCGCGTCCAATCTTCTTGAAAAACGCACTACTCTCCTTGGGCTTCTTCTTGAGCGTGCGATTGACACTCTTGCTCTGCTCCACGTACGCCATATCCTGGCCCCCACTAAGCTCGCCCAGCGTACCCGCCGTGCGCCTAGCGGCCGCCTTCTTGCGTCCCCGGTTGGTCGCGGCACTCGAGTAAAACAGATCGTCCGTCGGATCGCCGTCGTCTAGCCCGCGCTTTGACTCCGTATCCACAATGACCTTCTGAAGGAGTTCGCGGCGGGCCTGCGGGGTCTTCAGGACCAACGAGTCCATGTTCTCCATGCCAGCGAGCTGTGTGATGACTTTGAAGCTGTAGCCCTGGTCGACGAGGAAGGCCTGGCGCTTGGTGGAGTAGTACATCTCGGCGGTGTCCTTGGAGACGAGAGAGTAGAAGAAGGCGTTGAAGCCCTCGTCGGAGCGACGCTTGGCGCGCAGAATGCGGCCTAGACGCTGGGCCTCCTGACGCCGGGAACCGTAGTGGGAAGAGATCTGGATGAGGCAGGTGGCCTCGGGGAGATCGAGGGAGGTATCGCCGATTTTGGAGAGGAAGATGGTCTTGACGCTGGGGTTGTGCATGAAGTTGTCGAGGATCTGCATGCGTTCCGAGTTGCTGGTGGCGCCGCAGATGTAGGCTTTCTGCAGGGTCAGGGCGATCTCTTTGAGGGCGTAGACGTTATCGGAGAAGACGATGATTTTGTCGCCGCGTTTCTCATGGTAATCGATGAGGAACTGGCAAGATTGGATCTTGCGGGGGTTCATGATGTAGAGGTTGGCTTTGAGACCGCGGTCGGGGCTCTTGAGGTATTCGTCGTAGAATTCCGTGGTCATGGGACACCAGACTTCGGCGCACTGGACTTTGGCGATGTGGCCTTGTTCCGAGAGTTCCATCCAGTTGGCCTCGTATAGTTTGGGGCCGATGAGGAAGTTAAGATCACCGATCTTGTCATCTTCACGTAGTAGGGTTGCCGTGAGACCCAGTTTAGAATGGCTCTTGAGTTGTGATGAGACTTTGCGGAAGATGTTGGCGGGCACGACGTGCACCTCGTCCAGAAGCATCAACCCCCACTCGCGTCCGGTTAAGAAATCCATCATCTTCTGTGAATCATGGGCCCGTTTGCCGGATTGGGTAACCATGGGATAGGTAGTAACTATGATACCCGTATTCCCGGGAAAGCGGCTCTTGCTGTCGGCAGTAAACACGGCGATATCCTCGGGGCGAATGTTGGACCATTTCAAGAACTCTTGGCGCCACTGATGTGCCGACATGGTACTCGTACATAAAACAATACATCCTTTCTTGATAGTGCATGCCGCCGTGATCCCTACAAGCGTCTTCCCTGCACCACATGGCAGCACGATGATACCACTCTTGGCACGTCCGTTACCAAACATCTTGCTCAGACTCTTTTCCTGGTATGATCGGATTTGCGTGGCCGGACGTAAATCAATTTCTAGATTGGCGTTTCTATCGTCGTTGCGGAAATCATATTCTTCGAGAATAGGGAACTGGATGTCGAGACATCGCTTTTGCACCTTTTCCACACAGTCATCGGCAATCTCGAAAGCATGGACGGCGTCGTCATTGTCGTCGTCATCCTCCTCTTCCCTCAAGGCGCCCATAACGGAGTTCTGTGGAGGTGCTTCCGGTGCTGTCTCTTCCTGCGTGTTATCACCTCGCTTCTGCGCCTGCGCTTGCTTGGCCCCGGCAGCATTTGACGTGCCGGGGATGACGAGACCGCCCATGGTAGGGGCGGCCGTTGTGATATCGGTACCTTGGACACGACATGGTCCGATGATAGGATCCTTCAGGAGCTTCTGGAGAACGTTGGGATCGTTACTCTCGACGAAATATTTGGTATTTTTGATCACCAATTTGACTTTGCCATAAGCTGCTGTAGAACTTGAGATGTAGGATCTGATGGCTTCGGGGAGACGGGTTTTGGAGAATCGTTCGAGGGTATTGACGATGTCTTGGGGTTGTAACCCAATACTGACGGCGGCGTAGAGACTGTGCGTTGTCAACGAGTATTCGTGGAGATAGGATGGCCGCGACAAGGGCTCCGCTACTGTTATCAGGAAGTCCTTTGCCGTCTCCGCCAACGGACTGAAGTTCTCTAGCACGATTCGACCTCGTCTGGGATTGATATAGATAGGTCTGCTCTTGTGGTCCGGCTTGAGTGGTAGGTACGAAAAGTCCTGAGTCCCAGACACCCCGAAGAACCGACTGGCCATGTCTGTAGGCCCACGTCGAGTCTGATCTTGGTAATGCGACAGTGAGAACCGCTCCACCGCGCTCTGTATTTGCGCTTCATCCGGCGCCGTGTCGGGGGGGGATTCAGAATCGTCGTCATCGCCCTCGCTATCCGCCCCATCTTGCAATGATGGGGTAGCCGGTCCCGGCGTGGAAGTCAGCGACGTCTTGCCCGACTTGATCGAGGCAACTTGGGCATCTGAGATCACCCCACGTCAGATTGGTTAGCATCCCATCATTATCCCTTCATTTCACCTGTTTGCCATCCAGAGGCACTTACTGCCCGCAGCCTTCCGTTTTGGTGGCATTGCTCCAGTGGCGATTGGGCCGCCTAGTGTTTCACAGAGAGGACCTGGTTGTGGAGTGGGAAGACTACGGGAGCGATCACCCTGCGGATATATTTGTCCGAGGCGATGCTTGAAGCTGATGAGTACAGTCTTTGTCAGAAGATACCGTCAACTTTCTTATTGTGCACCGAACAACCACTGAGTAATCGTCCCGGAAATCGCGTGAGTCTCAATCGGGCAACCAATGAGACGATGGACGCCCGGGAAGTTGGAAGGTGTACTGCCACTAGGTGCTGCAGCTCCACCCATGTCCTTTAAATAGGTGCGAGTAGACCGCGCTTGTACAGCAGTGTACCTGTGTACGATAGCTAATTCAGGCCGGATGCACCCAGTCAGAGCTCGCTGCACATGACGGGGCAAAGTGGGCGAGCAGAAAAGCTTCAAAGCCAGCGTGATGACCCGTCCGGCTTCGATCTTTTTCCGTCCGATGACCGGTGCACCTTGCTGGACGTCCAATCAGTCAGCATGTCATGTACTAGACAGTACCTGATTTTTGGAGGAGCACGGCCTACTCGCACCCAAGGGGGTAATACCGGTATCGCCGAATAGTGCAGATACAGTACTCAGTACAGTACCGCCAGCACTTTGCCGTTATCTCCTAGGCGAACGACCCCCTTTTGTCAGTGTGTGAAACAACCAGATCCAACACAAGTAACGTCAGGAGAAATAATTACAAACAGTCAAATACCGATTCCTAGATTCCTGCCCCTAGTTCTCACTAAAAACGCTTGGATATCTATACTATCTGATGGCAAACCGCAGTAGTGGAAGTTCATGACGTCCAGAGGCTTGCCGGTACCGGTAAAGTCTGGAAAGCAAGATCTACCACAGCGGTATCTTTCCGAACTTGCTCCAAGAAGACGAGACGCGAAGAACCTCAACGATAGGACCGAATCAAGAATGCTCTCCTCTTTTGAACATCTTGCGATGAATAAGCTGGCAGGACGTCTTATTGACGTATTCCCCACAAGCTCCTCAATTTCACGTCCTACGAGCCCCTTGGAAGGGAAGAACAGTTATTTATTGGTATCACGATGCTTCTTTTTGTTTTGTTTTGACTGGTAGGCAGGTCCAGACCAACGTGCACTATCACACCTTTTGATTCCGTCATGTATTCCTAGAATACCCGGCGCTAGGGTGGGCAAATTAAAAAAAAAGCTTACAGATTGATCCCTATACAATACGTAGTATGCGTGCTTCGACTCTCTAGTCTTGACCCCTCGTCCCTCGAGGAAGACGCTTCCTAAGCTTAACGCGTTGGAACGTATCTTACCCGAGGGGCAATAGATCAAGGCTCGGAAGTCGGCTTCCAAGTTCCCCTTCCTCCCGTGGAGGAAGGCGCGGCCGGAGCTTAACGCGCCCACATGCGTCTCCTTTGAGGGACGATGGACCGAAAGCAGACAGTCGAACCACATTGCTGGCGTTCTTTGCGGCACGAGGAACCAAGACTCTAGTAGAAAGTTGAATCATAATCACGCGCTGAGTAAACTAGGTAGAAGTCATCACATCACACATCACACTTCACACACTCACTTGCAACCGCACAGAAACAGCATGAGAAGATAGATGGGAAAAAACCGTGTAAAAACCAGCCAGCAGAAGCATACCTACTCGACCTGAGCCAAGAGATTGGGAAAAGCCCGCCTAACTAACGATCCACAGCAAAGATCCCTCTTTTTTTCAACTCCACTCGAGGAAATAGGTGCCCTCAGTAAAGTCACCCCCTTATCTTTTCCTCGCAACCTTTTTTCGTTCCTCTCTCTGCTCAGACTCGATGAGATGAAATCATGTCCTTTTGTCGATGGAAATGACGATGGAAATCGGGCAGTGGGTTGGAGATATAAAACCATCACGTAAAACCCTGCTGCTGCTGTTTCCGTTCCCTCTACCTTGATGTCATGGGCCCTAAGCATAAAAAGCAAACCAACTCCCATCCCTTTTGTGAGCCGTAGTCCGTCATCTTATTCCTCTCGTGTCCCTTAGAGCTATGAAAGGGTATTCATGATGTTTCCGCTAGGACTACAATGAAGGAAAGACGTCTGAACTCTGCTGTAACCCGTGTTCTAGCATGAGAGAAATACGACCGGGGGTGGCCATCGGGTCGAAATCTAAACCACGTCCCTGCCCTTGATCAAGGCAGCCTCGAACTCCTGAATGGCAGCCGCAAGCTCCCACTGAGCCTTCCCGGCGAGAACCTCGGTGGATTCGTAGTCGGACTGGGCGATTTGGATGCTCGTCTCGAAATTCTTGACGTTGGATGTGGCGTGATCCGCGTTCGCCTGAGAATTGGAGAGATTGGTATTGGCGTGATCCGCATTTGCCTGAGCACCGGTAAGAATGCCATTGGCGTGATCCGCATTCGCCTGAGCACCGACGAGAATGGCATTGGCATGATCCGCATTCACCTGTGCACCGGTAAGAATGTTATTGGCGTGGTTCGTGTTCGTCTGAGCACTAGCAAGAATGGCATGGGCGAGCTCCGCATGCTTATTGGCCGCTTCAGAAGACGACTTGTGGCCGATGACGTTTCCCTTGGCGACTTGGAGGCGGGCCTCGATTTTCAAGAGAAAGTCCTTGGCCTCTTCAGACTTGTTACGGGCATATAGGATAGCCGCATCGGCCCGAGCGCGAGCGGACGCAAGGGCCGGAGTGGTAAGCTTGGCGTTGATGGTATTCTCAGGGGCCGCAATAGTGTTCTCAACACCCGCAGTGGTGCCTTCAACATTGGCGGCACCATTGTCGGCGCTGGCCTTGGTCACTTCATG
Organism: Iodosphaeria phyllophila; assembly: GCA_025802455.2. Classification (NCBI taxonomy): domain Eukaryota; kingdom Fungi; phylum Ascomycota; class Sordariomycetes; order Amphisphaeriales; family Iodosphaeriaceae; genus Iodosphaeria; species Iodosphaeria phyllophila. The sequence goes on along the minus strand of JAOYMO020427954.1, from coordinate 8,481 downwards.
GTTGGCAGTATCATCATCGACTTCCATGGCGAGATTCTCAACCTCCGTAATAACAGCGTCGACACCAGTGGTGTTGGTATTCTCAAGGTTGGAGGCAGTGACGTTATCAACTCCGGGAGTAGTGATGTCTTCACCCTTGGCAGTGTTGTCGACACCTCCACCGGCCTTGGTGTCTTCAACGCTCGTGTTGTTGTTCATAGTCGTCGACATGTTGTCCTCTCTCGGCTGACGAAGCGACTAACCCTGTAGCTCGCGGAGCACAATAGTTGCGTACTGACTCGAACGTAACGTGAAACGAAAGATGACCGCGATTTTGCGGTCGGGCTGATCAGTGGTAGTGAGTGCCGGTTTGGAGTCAGGTGCAGCTGCACTTTCTTCAGATGCAGATTGTGCGTGGGTTGATGAGAGGTTGGGAGTTGCAGGCTGCTCGGAAGCTGTATTGCTCTCTGCAGGTGATTTGGTGATGGTGCCTGATGGAGTATCAGGGACGGTGGGAGGGCTTGCAGCGTTGTCTTGGTTGACTTCAGCAGAGATTGTGGCCTGCGTGGTGACAAAGTTAGCATCTGGTTTCCAAGCAGGAAGGTGTTGCGGGCAACGATGTGGTCTCACTTGAACCAAATAGTCTTCGGATCTCTGAAATGACGGATGCACTGAGATGAAAATCTTCTGAGAGTTTTGCGTTTGGGAGGGTTTGGTTTTGTAGCAGTTGTGTGTGTGGGCAGGTGGGGGTGGATGAATTACGGATTGTGCCTGGTCCGGAGGTATGGGATCGGAGACGTCGACCGCGCTCTTGGTTGTGTCAAGCTTGACTCGCTTGCTGCTATTGTTGAGGCCGGTTTGTACCCAGGTGTCATTAAGTGTGAATTGCGGGGCATCATCACCTCTCTGCCTCTTTGATTCTTCAGCAATACGTCGATCACTGTCCCCCACAGTCTGCGCGAAATGGTTCCATGCTGCCCTCTTTGCTGCCGGGGCATCCTTCGAGACCTCCTTCTTAACCTCGACCAAGGGCTTCTCCTCTTCGTTGTGTTGTTTTAGGACATTCTTGTCCTCCTCGCTGTGCTTCTTTAGAACGATATCAAGGTCGCTTTCGATCAGCTGCTCATCATCACGGGCGTATTCGTGGACGCTAGCGGTTGGGGTAGTGATGAAACTACCCAAGAGCTTTCTGTATGTCCCAGGGAGACTAAACTCTCTTTGCTTCCTCCGCATTGAGAATGGATCGAGCGAACCATTTTCTGCTAGGCTCATGAATTCGCGGTAATACTCACCAATGGCATTACCAGGGTAGACAATGTCATAGCCTGGCTGGGGTAATATAACATCATTTATGGAATGATCACCGCTGCTCGCCTCGTCTTCAGTGAGCACAACGACAATTTTCCGCTTCCGGTAGTCATCGTCCTCATCCGTGCCGAAACGATTTCTTCCGTCACCATTCTTGTCGCCACTAGACCGGCTGGTCTCCTCATCCGCAAAGACGAGGTCACCTTTGACGACCTCCGCGCCATACAACTCCCATCGTCGACTCGCGACATGATTCCACACATACGATTGGTACGCATGTAGATACAGGTTCCTCAAGTTCGATGGGATGCTCGTCAGAGCACCGACATAGTCGTGAGGCTGTGAACCTAGATGACAAAGGATACCAGCCTCAGTATGACACCACCGGGGCAGTGCCTCACGCGCTGCCTTGTGGTCGTTGTCCCATCTGAATTGAGCAAGCGCTTTGGCTCGCTTGATATCTTCGTTTCGAATGTATTGTTCCGGTTGCTCATCAGACCGTTTCGTGTTCAACAAATCCATTTCATACGACAAGAGATCGTCAACAGCTCCCTTAAAATCCCCTGAAAGGATTTTCTTGCCGATGATATGGGTACCTATGGCGAACGTACCAAATCTCTGCGTCCCGAAGTAATTGAGAAAACCGTGTTCATTGATCCGCTCAATGGCAGACCGCACGGTGCTGGTAATAGCCTTGAGCTGATGCTCGAAAACTTCGTTCTCCATGCCCCGGACTAAGGAGTCCTTCATGGCAATGACAAACTCGTTACCCTTGAGACAACCGAGATAAAGGCGGCTGTTCTGTGGCTTGAAGTCGCCAACTTTTACCCCAGGCACCTTGTCGTTGATCTGCAAAAGAAACTTGGGGTCCTTCCAAGTTTCGAAGCTCACCCTTTGTGTTGTCACAGCTCGACGGTCCTTCGTTCCTGCGATGCTGAAAGATCGCTGGTCAACATACAGGACCTTGGAGATGCGCCGGATGGCATCCATTGTTTCACGGTTCTCTTTGTAGAGCGTGAACTCAAGGTACTTCATCCGTTCTTCCTTGACGATCCTATTAGAGGAATCGTACTGGTTCGTTCTCCGCGCCCCTCCCCGGCCGGACCGGCTGTTCGAAGCTGCTGCTGTGGCACGAATGATGCCCCCCTTGTCGGTCATCGTGTCGAGTTTTCCACCGAAGATTCGACGGATTTCCTACTTGATGTTAGTAAAATCCAATGTAGGCAAGGCAGTGTATGAATGAGCTCACTCCGTGGATACGGCCACGACTGTGGCGATCGTTGATTGCAGGGAACGTCACTGTCTCGTGGTCCTCTTTCTTCTTGCTTGGAGGAGAAGATCGTATTCCAGAATACAAGCGAATTAGATCATCTGTGGTGGTTTGATCTAGGAGTGCAATTAAGCACTTCTCATCTCCCTCTGAGATCAACTTTGATGACTCAGCGGGCGAGGCCTCCCCATTGGCCGTGGCGGCTGGCTTGTCTGGCTCGCTGTTTTCATGGATTTCACTTGTAGACGTAGTGAAACTCGCGCTCTGGGGTTGCTTGCTGTCATTAGCTCTGTCTTCGTCCCGAGCAGCGCCTTTCTATTCTCATTGTCAGAATTCATCTAAAACCTTCGAGTGCGAGTAATTATTTCCTTACCCTCTGCCTTCTCTGTCGATCCACGGTGGAGAAATCATTCAATCGAATGACGTTCCCATCCATGTCGATTTCGTGGACTTGGAAGTCAGTATACCTATGAATTGATAGATAAAACGTTAGTAAGCACTGTTTCGCATCACCATCTTCATCGTGAGAGGTGGACAACGAGGTGCATCCGGTCAGTAAGAAGGGGGTTTCGAATGGAATCTGACCGCTTCCGTAGTGTGCCTGTCCATTGTTGTCCAACGGGGTATGCAAAATGGCGAATACCGACAGAGTTTTCGAATGCGACCCGCACGTCAGGGTCGTTGCCTTGTCGCATGGCAGTATGGGTAGCCATTGTGACTGAATGTTGCACCGATGCGCAACACAACACGGTCAACGCAAGGTCGAACCAAGTCAAGAAATCGGGATGCAGGTGCAGAGGATCGGAGTACAAGTGTGATGCAAGGTTGGACGAGGGAGTGATAGCGTCAAAGAAAGATAGACGGGATGTGCCGGGATGAAGCAACAAGTTGCCAACAGCTTAGTCTACACTTCGCTGTATGATGATCGTCTAGTAGGGTCGAGATGATAAGGTGATGCCACAACGATATTCGTTAACATTATGTTGTGGAACAGGAGAGTGCTGCGGTTGCTTGAAGCTTCTGTTTTGAGTGGGAAAGGGTGAAAGAGGTTTTGAGAACATGCAAAATTGCAGCTCGAATTTATAAGAAGCTGGGAGCTGGGCAAGCTGCGGCCCCACTGTTTTTTGCATCGAACTGTCACGTCGACCTACTGTGTCGAACTATTGTGTCGAGCTTGCTGCCTAGAAAAGTTGGTATTCAGGTACTCCGCGATGTACGCATGGTGTTGCGGCACCTTGGTGGCTGCCGTGTGTGCAGTACGGTCGCAGAGTGGAGCTGTGGGCGATCTATCAACGCCAATGAGGGCCTCGTGAGAAGAATTTGCGCACAATTTTCGGGAGTCCAGTGCTTTTCGTACTGTGTAATCCACACAATTCCACCCTATTTTCGGACTAGCCTACTTTACCGCAGGCGGTCATTGGAACTTAGGGCAGACACTCGAAAACCCCAAACAATGGCAACCGGACGGGAATCCGGAGTTGCGTGACGGGTTTATTGTTGCGATGTACCTGTGAGTAACACGCGTGCAATGCCAATGGCAAAGTGGGGCTCCGGCTCGTTCCTGCCTTCGAGAAACGGAGAATTCGATGTCCTCTAGGCCTAGCAGCTCGTGAAGATCTAGGTAGCCTTGGACGTTGCAAGTTTTGGTGATTATATTGCGGCCCTTTCTTGAGGCCCCTGCTAGGACGCATGGATTGGATTCTTCGTGCCTACCATACCAGAATGGTTTCTGTTCGCGATATATACTGAGATATATATATATATATATATATATAGGCAACTCAAGTCGTGACCTGGTCTCCGTCTCCTATACCGTACTCTCTACTTCTATGCCGGTAACTCCATGCTATCCCGATGATAAATGTAGCCCTCCCCCTTCTATATGTCTCATCTCTCAAAAGTTCACTGAGAGTAAACTCGAAAGTAAGCGATGGTGGCGCAACTCAGGGTTCGGGGATCGTTTCGGCCCATGGAAGCAAGTCTGTAACGGCCATCTTCGCCCGCAAAATCACTAGCTCACTCTTGCCTCGTCTTCGACACTAGCTATGTCAGCCAATTCTGGTATCCGACAGCCCGTGATTTCCAGACTGCTACGCTGAACCAAATAATGACGTCCTAATACCTTGCACCACAATGACAGGGTGTTGATTCGTCGTCTTCCACAGCAAACACCCTAAAGCTGAACCCTAGCTCCGCTGTTTTGATGACATTCAAACACTCCACGTTCCTCATGCTCAAGCACTTTCTTACCTAGTACTCCTCCCTGCATATGATTCGGACCGCTGCCGTTATCATCTAAGCATTGTTTACACGACGGTAGTATTTGGTTGTAGCTCGTGGCGAAACCTCTCGCAATCCTCATCCAAATATCGCTAAGTTAACATATATATCACTTTGCATCGCCTAGAAAACGACGGTCGCGGGAGAAGCTGGATCTAACGGGCATCGAAACGGCAGCGATACGGATCAAACATCTCTTACTCGCCCCCGTACTAAGTCCAACTAGCCCCTTAGTCAAGAACAAACATCCCACGTCCTTGGGGAAAGGAAACCAGCAGCCCAAAGCACTGAACATATCACAGTGGCAACTTTCCGTCCTACCAAACCCTCCAGCTCCCGATGAAGATGGAAATCTTCAGCAAGCTCACCGGGATACACCACGGTGACAAACATCCCAAAGTCGAGGAGCCCCCACCCGAACCCAGCCCGCCAATATTCCATCCCCCCCAAGAGGACAACAAGGAGGAGCAGCAGCAGCAGAACTCAGACCACGAGCCAAGCCCCGAGCAAAGTCCCAGGACCCAGACCCCGGTCCTACGAGCGCCGAATAATTCGCCGTGGTCCAGGTTCTCCTTCACCTCGAAACCGAGTCCTCCCCACAGCAGCGGAAGCTCGCCGAGCGGAAGTGGGAAATCGAAGAGTGATGGGAAAGAGAAAATCGCATCACGACCGTTCTGGGCGCTCGCGAGGGGCTTTTCTGGATACAAGGTAGGGAATTCTCAGGGAAATTAGGGAATGCAATACGGAGAATACTGATACGTATAACTTATGCTATTTGCGTATGTAGTTTGCTAGCCATAGCAGCCGTCGCTCCAGTTTAGACAGCAGCCTTATGTGTGCTGCATCGCCCCGGCGCGCCTGGTCGCCCGCAAGTATGCGGTCTCTTCCAGAACTAATCCTACACCCGTACTGATGATCTCTGCCAGCAGTGAACGCAAGAAGACGAGTATCCATTTTCCAGAATCAGACATCTCCCTTAGGCAACAAAGAATCTGCATATCTCCTCAAATCCACCAGAACGGAGACCTCGGAGCTCTCGCACCAAGACCCTAACCCCAGAAACCAGACCACCGACACTCAGACGGCAGCTGAGAAATCCTGGGACAAAGCTGAGTTACTGGAGTTGTCGAACTCAGTCCGTTCGTATATCAGATACGAAAAGTATCCCGGACCTGAATGGGAGAAGCTGAGTGCTTTCCTGAAGCGGGCGCTTCGCCAGGAGGAACGCTACGTGTGGCTGGTAGCGCAGAGCCAGCAATATCGGATCTTGCATAAATACGGCAGGAAGAAACAAGCAAGAAGCGCGCCCAACACGGAGGAATGGAAGCAGTAGCAGCAGCTGTCGATTCTCAGTTTCGAGGCGTTCGAGTACGCTCATCTGGACAAGTTGGTCGATGAGATCATAGAGATTCCCCCGGAAGCCGTGGAGGTGCCGCCGACATATGCTGCGTTGGCAGATTCTCAGACAAGAACGAGGAGGAAGAGCAGGGGAATTGTTTGCCGGACACAATGGGCCAATACCGGTAACACACAGCTTTTGCTCCCTGGAGATGTCATTGAAGAGGAGGATGAAACCACAATCGAGGAAACCGAGCTGGGGAATCAAGCTAAATTCCGCATCGACGCGGCGCATGCATATCGTCTACGCGTTTTCTGGCGCCAGCGCTTCGCCCACCAATACGATGATATCGATGAGTATCGCTACCAGGCCTTGGTAGAAGGCGGCCGGCTGCAGGAGCTTCCACATGATGCCAGTAGCAGAAAGGCATCAGAGAACATGGAAAATTGGCAATGGGAAACAAAGACATTGAGAAGCAACAGCCAGCCTGAGCCACGCCGTGAATTATCAATAGATCTCCGATCTCCTAAGAACGCGAATAGGAGCGACGCCGAAATGTTCCCACCCGGGCGGTAAGTGCCATTTCCACGATCCTCAACTGATCTCTTCAAGACGACTCGCCCACGGACTCCAATTAATTCTCGCAGCTGGTTCATAGACATGGCCGGCGCCGTCCGCGACGGCATGGTTCCGCACCCGTCCGAAGCACCCAGTATGGACCATTTCGGCGGCTTTGCCACGCTGCCCCTCCTGACCGGCCGCGAAGAGCTCCTCAAAATCACCAGCGACGAGGGCCACTACCATGTCGTCAAGTACACCCGGTTCGGCGACATGACGGACATGCATCTCGCGCTTGTCTCGCAAGTAGGCAAGACCATGCGCGTTCTTCGCGGCCATCGACTGAAGAGCGTGTATGCGCCGAGGGCTGGGATTCGATACGATGGTTTGTAAGTTCCCTTCCCCCCGTGTCTCCACCTCCCCCTCTATAGTTTCTTTTCTGGGTATCCAAAACCAAAACCAAAACCCCAGCTCACCCTCCCCCCTCCTCCTCCTCCTCTTAGGTACAAAATCCGTCAATACGGCACCAAACTAGACGAGAACACGCAGAAGCAAAAGCTAGAGCTACTCCTAGAGCGGGTCGCCTTCCGCACCCCGAACGGCAGCATGTCGACGCTGTCGACGAGCCGATCGACGTGCTCCTCGTTCTCGCACCCTTTGCCGTCCACGGCGGCGACCTCGCTCCCGCCCTCGCCCACCAGTAGCGCCGACGCCAAGACCGACCATGCCGAGGAGGCCGCGCATTTGGCCGTTGCCGTGACCCTGCCGGCGTCGCTCGTGCGCGGTGCGCCGACGATGAAGGAGTTGCTAAGGATCCCGCTGCCGTCGCAGGCGGATGATTGGTTGGTGCTGGAGAGGTGGAAGATGGATAAGGGGGCCAAGAGTAAGGGGGGGCAGGTGCGGTGTGATGACAATGACCAGATTGGGGATTGAGTTCTTATGGGGTGTTGGGTATCGTGGGGGTGGGCGAGGCAATAATAGGACAGGGAGAGTAGGCTAGACACAAGGTTGCTGCTTGACCGACGCACATTACATAAGAGGCTGTTCATGGGTGATCAGATGCTTCTTTCGTCTTGGACGAGTATCATGTATCTTCTTCATGCAGAGTGCCTACCGCCGATCATGCTGGACTGCTAACCCAGGCACCGGCTCCCCGCATCTTTCGTCTCCTCCTTCGTCTAGTCGTAAAGTCCACATTTGTGACCGAATCCGTCTATCCGTTTCTTCTCCTGGTCTTCTCTTCAGCAATACAGAAGTCAACCACGGGTAAAGACCCTTCTTCAAGTCCTACCATGGCCTGTTCATCCAGCCCTTTCAAGCCCGAAGCCTGGCCGTCTCAATCAAGACCCTCGTTTGTTCCCATCCCACTTCTTCTCCATCCATCCCTCGCGCTTCCTTTCTCGCTTGCTCTCATGGGCTGCCACCTCAGTAAGGATGCTTCGAAGCATACCATAATGTCAAAACAGCTCGCAGTATCCAAACACCACCGCCAACCCCAGGGAGAGCAAAGGAAGACCTTCTGCACGATAAGCAGATACCCAGAAACCGAGAAGCCCGCCAAATAAAAAGAGTAGAAAAATCCGACGAAACCCCCCCCAGCATTGTATTGTAAGCCACGGACCCCCCCCTCCACCTCCCAGCCAACCAGCCAAGCCGAACTCCCCGGCGCCATAAGAATGAGAACGAGAAAAAGACAAGGTATATGTAGCCAGCCCGGTGCCGCATGATTCATGTACAGCGCCCCCCC
>JAOYMO020427874.1:0-23099 GCA_025802455.2 Iodosphaeria phyllophila | reverse complement strand
ACGACAGCCTTCTCGAACGTCGAGCCGGAACGAAAACTCGCATTCGCGGCAGTCGTCCGTTGATGAAAGGGCTTACTTGCAAGCGGGCCTGTCCCTCCCCAGGGCCTCAACGGCAAGCCCCATGATGATGAAGAAGCCGATGACTGCGATGGAGTCAATGGTAGCAAGAGACGTCTCTGCGTCTAAGGATCTTCCTCTGCCGTCACCGTCTCCGGAATCATTCGCTGCTCTCATGGATAAGAGTGGACGTTCCATTGAGAATGGCACTCGTGCTCGTGCGCCTAGTGGCTTAGAGCTGACGCTCGAGCCGATGGGAAAACCACAAGATAATAATCGTGATACTTCGCCTCAACGATCAGCGACGTCTTCAGTCCGTTTCCATTGGCCTCGAAGAAGGCGTGGTCCCGCCTCCGTCGCAAGTTCTATTACATCCACCTCCAGCATAGGGGTTCGTAGCGCGAAGAGTGGTAGGGGCAACGCCATGCGCAGTGCCAATGATTATATTCATGTTATGGAGGTGGCTCAGAAACCGAAGAAACCGCGCAGTCGTTCCCCAAGCCAGGGTCGGCAGGAAGCTGGCCATCAGGGTTCTCTCGCGAGTGTATCCCGTCCTGGCGATGTCTTAGAAATAACGGATGATCGAGGCCGCAGCAGTTCTCGAAGTTGGACACCTCAGCCTAGCGGAAAGCGATCCCCAACCTCCCCAGTGCCTATGTCGCCAGAAGATCTCGCGAATTTAAGGACACCCAAGGTTGGTACAAACCTGCCACGAGATAATTCCGTTGTTTCGATGCGCCTGGACGACATGGGGCAGTCCACCGCCAGGAAGCAGAGCCAAATTCGAGTGGCGAGCCGGACTTCCAGCCGAGCCAGTCGCGCGAAGAGCAAGGAGCGTAGACTACCTGCTCTCGACACCAGGCCTTCGAGCAAAAGTCGTGGCGATAGCTCTACACTCAAATCCCCATCGTCTCCCGTTCCGATGTCAGCAACACAAGGTCACAACCATGGCTCGGACAATGAAGAGGACTATCGGGCTGCTCTCGAAGACCAGGAGTCATTCCGGAACCGACATAACCGCAGCCGAGGTGTTAGGGAGCTGCAATCCCCCGCGATAAGCACTCAGGGGCCTCTGTCCGCTAAGCCTCGTGACCGATCGCAGAGTCGCCGTAGAAAAAACAAGACTCCGATGGAGCAGGAAGACCGACCGCGAGCGGCCTCCACCCAGCCCATCGAACCGGAGCATGAACGAACCGGCGACTTGCGGGTGATCAACTCGCAAAGGCAGGCGAAGAAAGAGCATGCGGCACGTGAACTAGAAGAGCGGCGGAAATCCTTGGCCCAGAGGCCCCTTGTGCCACTAATTCCAAGGCCACAAGATGATGCATCGCCAGTATCAGTTGATGCTCATCAATTCTATGAACTACCCAGCACAACCTTTTCAACACCGAGAGAATACCCCGAACGGAGCAAGACGGCAGATTTTACTCGATCCAACATGCCGAGGGTGGGTCTTCCTGCAACACCGAAAGCCATGAGGCTTACGATGGAGAGCCAGCATGAACCTAGCATGCCTAATCTTTCGTCCAAGAGTTTTCGACAAACGCCCTCCATTTCCGGCCGCTCATCTCCTGGAAAGAATGATAAGTTATCTGCACAACAGCCCGCGGCTGGGCTAGAACAACTGCCCTCCCTAACATTGCTTCCATCTACTGTCTACGCCCCCCCAGCACGCCCAAACATTCCAAGGTGCATGTCTGCGCCCATTCCCGATGATCCGCCAATCAGATCGGCCCGAAAAAGTTCCTTTTCGACAAGGAAGATGAGCCTTGCCGACGCGCAGGGTAATTCAGGGTACCACTCCAGAAACGCATCGAGGGATGCAGCCATTCCACCTCCGCCACCACCTCCGTCGTCTTCCATGAAGCAACAGCCTCTAGTTATGGAGTTGCAGCACTTGGCTTCACCACCGCCGCCTCCACCACCACCGCTACAGGGACAGGCTCTCAAATCGACCGTCTACGGTAGTGGTAACGGGACGATCGAGATTGTCATGGATGAAGACGAAAAGGATGATATCCCTACAGCAGCTCCGATGGGCTCCTCCGCCGTTCCTATTATTTCGCCCCCTGCTCCGCCGTCCAGTCGCAGCAGCCATACACGCGGCCGCAGCATGACGGAGAAGGATGCCGGAATCATGGGCCGCTGGAACCGCACAACAGAGCGTATGCGCTCCGCAAGCCGAGGGCCCAGCCGCAACGAATCGACCACCAGTACTGGTCAAAGGACCATTTCGCCCCCTATTTCCATGCCTTACGAGAGTGTACAGCAGCAGCAGCAGCAACAGGCGGTGCTCTCGCCGATGACTTACAAGCCTCCTCAGCAGCTTCCATCACAGCACGTTGAGCGACACCCGCGCGAGGTCCGTGCTGCGTACCAGCTCCAGCAGCAGCAGCAGCAGCAGGTAGCGACGGGCACTGGTCTTCGTCAGGATGAAATGTTCTAAAGGAACACCCATATGATCTTTACGTTTCCTTTATTTTCTGCTTGGTTTTCAGGCCGACAAGTCCCCATATCTCGATCCCGATCGATTTGCAGTTAACATCTTTTCTCCGCCTTTCTTTCGATTCGACAATTTAGATTTTCTACCCCAGAGGTCTGCATAGCGCCGGCGTTGTTGTTTTATCGATGAATGTATCGCGATGATACAGGCTTTTGCGTCAGGTCCATTTTTTTTTCACTTATACCCATTTTCGACTTGAACGCATTTTCTGGCGTAGTTGTACATTCAGTCACCATGTCTATCTGGGAGGTGGGAAGGGGGCAGTTACGCATCCGGTTCTGTTCGATGACTCGGAAAACACGTCTTCGGCTTTTTCGAAGACCAAAACTTTTACATTCTTGCTTTGAACACCTGGAAGGATGTTTTTTTTTCCAAAGACGGCGGAATGGGGTTTGCGAGTTCGAGGAAGGGAGGAGGGAGATGTTTCTCTGAAAGATGACCGGAGAGGGGGGAGAGGGGAATTATAATTTTGTCTGGGTAGCAAGGATGGCCGGTTGAAAAGAACCAAAAACGGTAAAGAAACGAGGCGATGAGATCGGGAGTTTATCTTTCGATGAAGATTTTGTACGGGACACGGAAATCAAAATGAGGCTGGCTCTCTCTTGAAATAAACTGGATTCATTTCTCTCATCTCACTTAGAATACGAAGGGTCAATTACTTTATCTAAAGAGCAATGTCATGCTTGACTGTCCTAGCAATTACTTCATGAATTCATAGTAAGCCAGGGGTAGATGTTGATTACTGAGATTGACGGGATCTATATTGTGCCTCCGTATACTTCCTAACCTAATGAACGATTTATTGTTGTTTCATTCATTCTTGTATTATTATGCATTTCTTGAGCGCCTCACTACACAAAGAGCGGAGGGATGCCAGAATCAAGCTTCTGAAAGTGATATTTGATCTTCTAGGTGAATGCGTGGCCAAAGTTTATTGATTAAGTGCTGTCCTTCCCTATTGCTTGCCAACTTCCCTACACCAAAGAAAAAAAGAATGTACAAACACGTTGCAAGCGGCTCCCTAACCCTTCCCCAACACCTAAGGGCCTTGTTACGATTTAGCCCACAAAACCTTTCATGATAAACACGGGTTTTCATACCCATTGCTTTGCTCAAACCCTCCCACTGAGCCATCGTACAACTTAAGCCTAGAGAACCACACGCCGGTTGGTACAGTGTGATAGAAGATGCGCACAGGTGCTCAGCATGGTATGCGGGAATACCCACGGCCTTGCATCGTCGAGTGCTTGCAGCAGATAAAAGAGATTGGCGTCAACCCAGTGAGACTTTAAAGATGTGTAGCCGAACCGATCTTGGACTAGGGTAGACGGTAGGCAGAAAACCCTACGACTTCTTCGAGGGCCTCGTCTTCTAGGCTTTGATGTTAGGAAAGAACTAACGGTAACTAAGGAGGGATGACCGATAAAGACTTTGAAGGGAAGATAGACGCGTACCTTTGATGAATCTTTCCATCATCATCCTTGCGCTAACAGCCCGGTTGTTTGAAGCGATAATCACACCGGGGCCGGAAGGAACGACGGAACCATCGTACTTAGCAGCGTATGCCGCCGAGGAACGGTCTGCAAACCCCAAGGGTGCAATAATCTGACCATAAAATCTAGGCGAAGGCGGACTTCCCCGAAAAAAATCTGCTGCGAAGTCCTCCATGGCGGGACAGGGTCGCCCTGCTCCTTGCTATCCGCCTTTGGGAGCTCCTCGCAGGCCTTTTCGATCGTCCATCGGATCTCGACCGCAGTCCTTCGTCTTGTAGTTGCCGATTGTGGCGACCTTCTCGTAGCCGGACTTCTCAATGAAGGAAGATGGACGCCGGCTGGGGTGGCGACGAGGAGGTATCTTGTCATCAGGTCCGCAGACAAGGGAGACGATTGTTGAAGAATTCGACGACCCGGCACGCGGACTTCTTGCGCTGAGGTCTCCTCCCCTTCACCCGGTGTCAGAGAGGTCAAGCCTCGACATACCGCTTCTCCATAAGGGGCGGAGGACTGCGAGGAGATCCCGACTGGTCCCCGCCATCGACCCGGGAGCAGGAAGGCTGGTAGAGCAGTCTATCCAGACCTTGAACCACGTCTTTGGTTCTTCTTGTATCCATCCCGTTCAAAATCGTCGCGGGTGACGAGTTTTGCTTCGTGGTGGATTGTGGGATATATATATATCAATGGGTGTGTGTATGTATGTATATATATAGAATCAATGAAAAGCAGTTAAGGCTGGAACTGAGAAGGCGCCCGCACGCGATGGGCAGAAGCGTGAGTGAAAAAAATTGGTGGAATGGGTAAGAAAGAACGAAGCACAGTCGGTCGACGGAAGAGGGATTTATAGATTTTGGGGATCGAGTGAATTGCGGGTGCAGTGTGCCAAGCATCACAGTGCAAGCACTCACGACTGAGCCTACGCATTGTTGCCTAACAATCGATAGCTAGGTTCGACGCGTCGTGCACCTCTCTCTCGTTGGTTGGAAACCTGCTGCCGACAGAGTGGTTGCCTGGCCCCAGGCTCCCGTGAGTGCATAGCTTGTGACCCGAGTCGTAGTCAATAAGAAGGATCGTGGTAGGGCCTAGCCCTCTTTGTTGCCCCCATGATAATGCTCCATTGTTCGTGAGATGGTCATTTTTCTTCTTTGGGCTCAACAGGACTAGACGGGCCTTGCCTAATTATTTCTACAACTAGATTTTCTATCTTGATAAGTTAGACTGCATTATTGTTTTTTGTTTTCTGTTGCGACACAGTAGAAGTAGAGTCTTTCCCCTTACAGTTACAAGACTAGCCCGCGAGAGCCGCCAGCCGGAGATTGAGCAGATACTGCTGACGGTATTTGTATTCACTAGGTCGTAGTGCACAAGGCGGAACAGAAATGAAGTCGTGTCGAGTGTTTCTACACAGCCTGTGCTTCCCCGGGAGCAAAGTTTTCGGCATATATTCGACTTTTCCCAAGATTTACGTGAAACACCGGAAGGCCAACGCCCCGGGGAAGGAGTAGCTTAGTCCTAGGAACACCGACCTTCGGAGGACGGGGACTTGATTCAAAACACGCCCGGATTCCCTATACAAAGCCGCAGGGCTGTTCCTCTCAATTACAACTTGGTTTGCCTGCCAAGAGCGTGGATCTGTGTGGATCGTAGAACGGATCCGTCTTGTCAAGACATGCGAAGTGACATGCCCAGCCTCATCAACAGTCCTCTGGGCGATTAAAACCCAATGCCAATGTTGTTTTTTTAAAGAAAAAATAACTACGGAGCTCCAATGCTGTTTCCATCCAGCCATTTCGTGTATTACGTACACCGAGCTTTCGGCTTTCATTTCTACTTTGGTATTCTGCTCTAGTCTACAGCAGATACTGCGCAACGGCAATCTCCCTTAGTGTATCTATCGTTCACAATAGCATCGCCAAGCACGTTCCCCCCATCCTTTTCTCTTCGCTTTCCAGTATGCTGAGGCCCTCCCCCACCAGTCCACTGAATTGTGACCAGGGGATGACAACACACCATGCCTTCTTTCAGAAACTCTGACTTTTTTCCTCAAGGCCAAATGACCGCCACATTTGTCTTGTTGTTCTTTCTTGGAAAAAGCAGAAACATGATCAGGACTAAGTGTAGTCATTTTTAAAAAGGCAAATCGTCAATCGTAGCAAGCCCTGCCTCCCTAAACGCCTAAGAGACTATCTCGTTGAAGCCGTACTACAACGCAAACACGGGGTGGAAAATATCCGCGTCGTCTCGAATGCAAGGGACACTCTATCTATCACACACTGTCTGCCAGCACTCTGGGTGCTCATGAAACCACCCAACCATAAACGCCATTGCCTTGGTGAGTGATGGAGAAGCAAAACCGAAAAAAGTCACAAGGGGAAATGTAGAAATTACAACAAGGGCTCGTCTTCTCACGGCCACACCCCTCCTTACATCCCATGGAACAATACACTAATGCTCTCGCCATGGTGGACTCTCCGTATAGCCTCGGCGAAGGCAGGCGAAACATCGAGCACCTCCAGCTTGGGGCAGAGGCGACGATGTTCATCCTGAGGCACGGAGTTGGTGACGACGATCTTGTCGATGGCCGAGGCGTTGATGCGCGCGATGGCGTCCCCGCTAAGGACGCCGTGGCTGACGAGCGCATAGACCATGGTGGCACCTTCCTTTTTGAGCAGCTTGGCGGCACGCGTGATGGTGTTGGAAGTGTCGGCAAGATCGTCGACGAGCACACAGACACGGTTGGACACGTTGCCAACCAGCATCATGGTGGCGTTTTGGCGGTCGGTTATTTTGGTGGGACGACGCTCCTGAAAAGGGGGGAGTTAGGGGAGGGGGTAAGAGGAGTTTCGTGGGGGTTTTGTATTTTCATTTTCGTTCTCTTTTTTTTTTGGTTTTTTTTTTGGAAGGAAATGGGGAAGGGAAATAAGAGAGCGAATAAATACCTTATGAATGAGAGCAAAGTCCATGTTCAGACTATCCGCAATAGCAGTAGCGCGTTTGGCGCCTCCAGCATCAGGACTCACAACAACAGCGTCTTTATAGTTGGGAATACTCTGAGAGATGAACTTTTGTAGAAGGGGCTTTCCGTAGAGATTATCAACGGGAATGTCGAAAAACCCCTGGTATTGCGGGTCATGGAGATCAAGCGTGATGACATGATCGGCTCCAGAGCAGGTGAGAAGGTTGGCCACAAGTGTACCGGCCTGAGCGACCCATTGTTTATAGCCTGGCTTAGCCTCGAAGGCGGGAATGCATGCCTGGTTTTCATAGTCGTGCATGGTGAAGCTTCCCATGCGAGAGATGCCGACAGTATCGGATTGTTTGAAGTAGCTGATTTCATCGGCAACCCCGTTCAGCCCATTTAGCCCGTTATGACCGTTCTGGCCGTTCACTTTCACATCCGTGGTGCCATTGACTTGGTTCTCGCCGCTGGATTCTTTGATCGAGCCCAGATTTCTGAGCTGGCTGTTGACTTGGTGTACGCCACTGGCAATGCCGCTGCCATTGGATAGCCCAGGAGTCTTGGGCATGTTGGGACCGGGAGTAGCCGGCACACTCTCAAAAGTATACGGTTTCTTGCTACCATTATCCAAGGAACGTTGCTTTGAGAGAGGTGCGCCGGACTTATGGTAAGGTAGATCGGGTTGACGAGAATAAGGGAACAAGGGGAGGATAGCAGTGACGCGCTTGGCCGAGCCCGTTTTGCAAGCAGATATCATGATGCACAGCTCCATGAAGTGGTTGTTCACCTTTCCGCCTCCTGATTGTATGATGTACACGTCTTTGCCGCGCACCGAATCCTTGATCTCGCATCGGGTTTCGCCCACTGAAAAGCTGCTTAGAATTCGATCTGAAGGCGGCACCCCGAGTATGTTGCAGACGTTCTGCACTAACTCTGGGTGGGAGTTGCCTCCCAGGATAACAATGTTGCGAACCATGATATCGTAATTGGGATCGTGATCGTTGTTGTTGTTGTTGTTGTTGTTGTTGTTGTTGTTGTTGCGCTGGTCGGTGGAATAGAAGTAGGCCGGATATCAAGGTAGGCAGTTATTTACGACTGTCTACGAATTGGCCCGGAGGCGACCAGGCAGCGATTCTTTCTTCTGTCGCGCAACTTGACAATTGGTGAATATGAAAGTTGCCCAATTTTTCTCAGAGTTTTTGCTCGCCGACTGCCACCACTAAGGGAGCAGTGGAGTTAATGATCTCTGTCTGGTCGATGTTCACTGGACGGATTCAAACCGGTGGGGCCGCTGGAGAAAAAAGTCGGCCGGCTTTCTGCGAGTATCCTTGTTCCCTGCTTGCACATGCAGTCCTACTTGCGTGCGCGCTTGGGGAGTGGGGACTCTTGCTGGTCACCCTTTGTGGTTGACTGTGACTGAAGATGCAGATGCAGTGCAGTCCCCAGACTCGACGATGGAACCAACAAGCAAGCGGTCAAGGACTGTCATGTGAGGGAGAATCCTCAGCGAATCTATGCAGCAATACTGTGGTCGGAATTGGCTTAAGGTGGCGTATCAAGGCGAGTTCATTGTCGAGGATGATGATGGATGGACAAAGTGATGGAATGCGGGGGAGTGGTTTGACACACGCGAGGACGAGGTCATGAGAAAGCCATTGCCAGGTTGTACTTCGGCAAACTGTTTGAACAGTATAATACACAGTATTTCAACTTGCAATGGTTCCTCTTGGGGATTCGCGAGAAGTTCGGCCACGAGTTTTCACTGATGGTGAAGGGCTGCTGGATGAGGTCAGACCGCCTGGACAGCAGCGGTACGTACCCTTTGCACGATGCGCCTGCGTGAGAACCTTGTCGGCCGAATTTTACAGGTAGCGGGGTCAACTTTATTTCAGCGCGCGGAAATCACGACATCAATTGGCAAATCAATTCGCTGTTGTGCGCACACCACCAAAATCGCCTTGCCGACGTAATTGTCGGATTAAGCCGGTGCAGCCCGACGAGCCTCATCGCAACGCTGTCGCACAGAAACGCAACATACATCAAACTGCCACAAGTTTGGAGTGCAGATCTTGGCGGTCCGCGTGCTCTCATTACACAAGGTCGCAATTTGACATTCTAGAAACTTGGCTACACTTACCACAGTATTACCCCAACACAAGGCGCCTCTTGACGTGGCTTGATGCGCTGCGCTGACGCTGATAAGCTTTTCTTGCTCTCACCAACGCCCCAACCCTCGAAATTCAACCCAGCGAAAATGAAGATCATCGAAGCGCAATCTGCCCTCCTCTCCAATGCGGAAGTCTATCAATTTCTCAAAGACCAAGCTGCTCAGTATGGAAAAGAAAAGCGGCGAGGACCGCCCAATCTCGAGACAATGCGCCGAGAGGTACGGCATCCCACTCTCACCCATTGGACATACATATATCGGTACATATTCTAACTCAACCGACAGCTAATTCAATATTTCGAAGCGCACCCCAACCCGTTGAGCCAAAAACCCAGCGCCTACTCCGATGACGGCAAGATCCGCGAGCTCATCGAGCGCCTGCACGACTATAATATCACCAAAGGCGAGATGCTCATGATCATCAATACGCGGCCTACCAACGTGGCGGTCTTAAATACTGTAATAGAAGACATGGAGAGCCGATTTGCGAGCGAGCAACAGGAAGCCATCGTCAGCGCTATTGTCGAGACGCTGGGCGAGTTCCCGCGGGCGGAGGAAGCGGATGAGGGGGAGGAGATGGAGGGCGCCGAAAATGGGCGTTAGGAACACCATTTATTAGTTCTCTCTGACCCGATTGATCGGTCTACATAGCTATACATCCGCCATCGCTCTGCCCATTCCGAACAATCTTGAAAACTTCCTGCAACGCAATGTCGAACAGCTCGCCCGTTACGGCCGAACACTCTGCGTATCTATCCACTCGCATCTGCTGAACGAGCTGGTAAGCTTCCTGCGGGTATATTGGTCCATTTGGGTCATGCTCGCTCCTCAAATCTCGCTTCAAGCCCAGCACCATGACCGGCAGATCGGCGTCCGATTTCGCGAAGCATCGGTGGACTTCTTTGATCCACTAGTGCCAAGTTAGAATGCGCTGCCCTTTTCACAGAGAGAGAGAGAGAGAGAGAGAGAGAGAGAGAGAGAGAGAGAGAGCGGGGGCTTACGGTAGCTTGCAGATTAATTAGGCTAGATCTACAGGCGATGTCGTAGCAAAGGATGATGAGGTCGGGTTCCAGCGACCGCCAGTCTGAGGGATACGATGTATCGTGGAAAAGAAGGGAATAATCGCGTTTCCGAGTCGATAACCTGAAGTCAAAGGGCTGATCGGCGTCGCAGAGGAGCGTCTTCTGGGATTCATCTTTCATGCGACTGCTTTGGGGTAGGCCAGTACCATGGTGGATGGTTAGTGGATTGGTCCCTTGCTGAGAAGGTGACCTTGAGAGACGGTGCTGCTATGTCATACGGACGGTTATGACGTGACAATGGGCTACGATGTTGAGGGTGTGGAAGGGGAACGATGTGGGACTTGCGTGAGAAATGTCGATTTCCCAACCTGGGTATCCCCCAGTAAGAGGATTTTGATCTCTACGGCTTCCCTCATGACGAAACGTATTGCTTGAGTTTCGATTCGTAGTAAGCCGATCTTGGATTTGTATTCGGAAAGAGAATATCAGGCGGCTCTATCTCACGATTTCATTTGTCATCGTTGGAATCTACTCAGCTTAAGTCGAAGCCGTCTAGCAGTCACATGTCATAGGTTGAAAGATAGCAGACTTCAACCCGACACCTGCATGGTTGCGAAATGACGAAGGTCATCCCCACTTATCGATAAGAGCTTCCCGCCTTCGCAAGAAGTTGCTGGGAATTATCGGTAGACTCGCCCTGAAGTTTTCATGAACAGCCTTGACGTTCTCTAGGATTCATTCCTTACTCAAACTAAAAGTAAAACTTACGACCTTACTATTGCGAATAGGACATAAAGTGAATATCCACAAGACCAAGATATCGAGTGTATAATCCATGCAAAGGTCAAAGATGCATGGATGAACATCGGTCGGATTATCCCCCCTTTGCGACGGCGCCAGCTTGGTTCAGAAGATGCAGGACTTGGACTTTTTCTTCTGGTTCGGAAATCTAGTATACTTGCGGAACCCCGACACGCCTACTTCTCAACTTACCAACGAAACCTGCGCCTTCGTCGGCCGCCCAAGATGGAGAGCCGCCAGTACGTCCGGTGGACCAAAGAAGCCCTCATCAAGCGCATTCACGCCCTGGAAGCCGAAATTCAGAAGCAGCGGGTTGAGACGGAAGTCCGTTCCAGCTCAAAAGAGAGAGGTGAAGAAGAACGAAGTCCTCACCCCAGCTTAACCACAGCAGCACCAACATCCCCAGAGAACCCACCCGTCAACCCCCCATCACCGCCACCTAAGAAACCATCTAAAAAGAAAGGCCGCACCATAGACCCTACCAAATATAGCACGCGACTGGTCGCTCTCAAGCTCGCCTACATGGGCAAAGCCTACGCCGGGTTCGAGTTCCAAGCTAGCGCATCCCTGTCCACCATCGAGGAGGAGCTGTGGAAAGCGCTGGTCCGCGCGTGTCTTATCTTTCCGCATGACCCAGGACAGGTCCGCTTCGAGGATTGGGAGTATTCGAAATGCGGGCGGACGGATCGCGGGGTCAGTGCTCTTGGACAGGTCGTTACGATAAGGATGAGGAGTAATCGGCCTGTGGGAGAAAAAGTGGATGGGGAAGGGGAAAGAGAAGGGGAGGACGAGGAAATATACGAGGAAGAGAAGGAAAAGAAAAAGGTGAGGAAGAAAATTTTTGACGACATCACAGACGAAATCAACTACTGCAAAGTCCTCAACCGCCTCCTCCCCGCCGACATCCGCATCCTTGCCTGGTGTCCTCACCCTCCAGCAAACTTCTCCGCCCGGCACAACTGCCGCGAACGGCAGTACCGGTATTTCTTCACGCAGCCAGCCTTCGTGCCGATGCCGCACTGGCTTGAAAAGAAAAGTAACTCGGCGCGGCCGCCGGTGAAGGACGGCTGGCTGGACATAGCCGCTATGCGCACGGCGGCGAAGAAATTCGAGGGTCTGCACGATTTCCGTAATTTCTGCAAGGTCGACCCGGGCAAGCTCATCTCGAATTTCCATCGAAGGATCTTCGAGTGCGATGTTGTTGAGGTGGCGGATGCGCAGACTGTGTTGTCGTTTCTCGACGATCCGGAAATGCAACCGTTTGGAAAGTTTAGTTCCGAGGAGGGCGTATCCAAGGTCTACTATATGCATGTGCGCGGCTCGGCGTTCTTGTGGCATCAGATCCGCTGCATGGTCGCTGTGCTGTTCGCTGTGGGACAGGGGCTGGAACAGCCGGATGTCATTGATGCTTTGCTCGATGTGGAGGCGAATCCTACAAGGCCGAATTACAATCTTGCTAATGAAGTCCCGCTTGTGCTGTGGAACTGCATATTCCCCAAAGAAGACAACGATTTCCATCGCGACGGTGAAGTGTCGCAGGAACGTCAGAAAGACGATGCTCTGGACTGGCACTACGTTGGCTCGGAAAACGCGTTGCACCAGCACGGCGCGACGGGCCTCTTGGATGACGCGTGGGCGCGGTGGCGAGGGAGAAAGATGGATGAGATACTGGCGGCGCAGTTCTTGGATGTAGTGGCGAGGCGGCGTGTGGAGTTGGCGAGGCAAAACCCGGTACTGGTGTCGGCTACGCAGCGGGCGTTCGAGGGCGCGGACCAGGCCAGGTTAGTGGGGAAGTATCAGGGGGTGCTGATGAAGCCGAGACTACCAGCGCCGGAGGAGACGTATGATCGGGAGGCGAGGAGGAAGGGGTTTAAGGATGCGGAGGCGTGGAGGTTAGCGAGGTGGGGGAATAGGGAGAATAGAACCGAGGATGGGAACGGGGATCGAAATGGGGATATGATGAAAGAAGAAGGGCCAGATGATGGGAGTACAAGTAGTTGATGGCTCTACGTAGATACTGATCAACTAAGAACTCTTCACCATGGTTCTGTTCCCATGGCTCTGTTCCCATGGCTCTGTTCCCATGGCTCTGTTCTTATGTTCTAAGATCAAAAATAAGAAAAATCATATCCCTCCCTTTCGGTCCTTCACAGGCCCATTCCCATACCCAGTCCCACCCGTCACGCCCCTAGGTTCCTCAAAAATACACCCTCTAACCCCCCGCCACACCTCCTCCACCACCTGTCTCCTGGGCAACAACTCCGGAAAGACAACGACCAAGTCCTCCTCGCCCTCCACCACCACCACCAGATAATAGCGCACCTCGAACCCGCGGAACGCCTCGTTGATCAGTACATCCTGTATCTTCTCCGTGGGGATGAACCGGGTCGTGCCGCCCCGCGACCGTATCTGGTTCCTCTCCCCGGCCTCCCGGCTGAAGAACCACCACCACCAGCCCACGCGCCCCGCACTCCGCGTCTGGATCCCCAGCCCACGCAGCACCAGGAGCGACTCCGTCGTGTGCAGCCGGCGCAGCACGACCAGGTAGCCGAGCCCGAGCCCCAGGGGCAGCAGCACGTAGGAGGGCACTGCGTCGGCGAGGCGGGTTGCCAGGGCGAACATGGGCGTTGTGCGGAGCATGGCTAGACACTGCATTACCAGGCGGCGGGTAGCCGCCAGAAGTGGAGGGGATTTGAATGACGCTGATGCATTTCCTCTATCTTCGCTGAGTAGCGCGGCGGGATGGTGGTCGGCCTGGTGGTGGTGGTGGTAGTAGTAGTAGTAGTAGTAGTAGGGACTCTGGACGAGGAGGGCGTAGCCGAGGAGGGCGAGGCCGGCGGCCAGCACGAGCTGGATGGCTTGGGCGAGCGCTAGGAGGAGACGCAATGGCGTGGTTAGCGGTGGGAGGGTCGAGACGGTGTATTCGGTCGTCGTGGGCGAGGGACGGCGGGTGTAGAGGTACGGCCCGGTTTTGGCGCCCATTTTTGGCGGGGAGGGAGTGCTTTGGTGAGGTAGAGGGAGACGATCTTTGGGGTGGCCATATCTCCGATACTGTGGTTGCTACCGATATCGCAGCGCGGCACAAATCTGGCATCCGTACATACGGTCGGTCTTTGTTATCAGGAGTGATCAATGCTCCGGCCAATCAGAAGACGTGATATCATGTAAACTAGGCATAGACCCCGATAAGTCGAAATCCTTCCGACTGTAATGGTCCAGCGGGAAAGAAGGCACTTTGAAATACTCCTGACCCACCAAGTTCAACTCCCATCAGAACCTCCGGCTGACAGCGTCCAGCGCGAACGCCGCGGCGACTGTCTTGACCGTCTGGGTAACCGGCGTTCGTTCAAGCAGCCCTAGGAAATGGAGAGCACGCTTCAGAGAGGTTTCACTCAGCAGAGTACACTCCTCCGTCGCGTGGCGTGCTGGGTGGCGCTTTGTCCCGGAGATTTGTCTTCGGCGGGTTTGGGATGGAGATTGTCAACTCCTTTATTTTTGCTGGTTTTTATGAGGTTGGTTGCATGTGGACTTTCTTCGTCCTTTCGACGACAGATGATTTTCGAACTCAGGGTCTGAGGAGGTGGGGCGAAAGTCACAAAGACATGTGCCCCGCGCTGCAAGATAAGATAGTAGATATCGCAAAGGTAGGATGTTACCTCGGGATCTCCGTCATTTCCGACAAAGTGTCGTGCCTTGTGATGTTTTGCGCTCGTCCAAGTCAACTGATGAATATAAGGACGAACAGAGTTCATTCAACTTTAATCGCGTTCCATACTGGTACCGTCGCAGAATTCACTGACGTGAAATAAGAAGAACCCTCCTCGTTGGTATCGGTACAGTGGCTATTGCCGCTCCGCCGACCCTGGCCCTGTCTTGGCAAAGTCAAAGAAGCCTCCCCCCGTCTCCCTCGAAAGAAAATGCCGTCGACTTCAATAGGAGAACAAACAGAACCCGGGTCGACGACAACTCTCGCCACAGTCACGGGAAAGGACAAGGCAGGAGAAGCAGAAGCTCAAGGAATCCGAATATCACCCCTACCCATCTTCAAACCCGACCTCTGGGACCGCGCATGGACATCCATCCCGCACCCGACCCTCCCGCTCATAGCCACAGCGCACAAGAAAGCCGTTACCGTCTTCTCGCTAGCCACACTCTCCTCGCACAGCAGTCTCACCGGCGGACATACACGCTCGGTACGCACTGTGGCCTGGAAGCCCAACTTACCGCCCCATAAACTGTGCCTGGTCAGCGGGAGCTTCGATTCGACGGCCGGACTATGGCGCTGGGAAGGAAGGGAGAACAAGAACAATAGCAGGGACAGGCGGGCGCCCGAAGAAGATCTGGAGATAGACGTCGTGGCTAACGGGAGCCTCAACCACGGAGATGGAGATGGAGATGAAGATGACGAGGAGGACGAAGAAAAAGAATGGGAATTCACCCTAGTTCTCGAAGGCCACGACTCCGAAATCAAATCCGCCGCCTTCTCCCCGTCCGGCCAGTATCTCGCTACCTGCTCCCGCGACAAGTCCGTCTGGATCTGGGAGGACGTCGGCGCTAGCGAGGCCGACGATGAGTGGGAGACCGTGGCCGTCCTAAGCGAGCATGACGGCGATGTCAAAGCGGTCGCTTGGTGTCCTGATTTCAAGTCCAGCACCAGCACCAGCACCAGCAACACCGCCTCCCACAGCCGGCATAGCAGCGATGTCCTGGCTAGTGCCAGTTACGACGATACCGTGCGCATCTGGCGCGAGGACGGCGACGGAGAGTGGGTGTGCGTGGCGGTGCTGACGGGTCATGAGGAGACAGTGTGGAATTTGCAGTGGGAGCCTAGCCCGAGACCTGGGAGGTTTCCAAGACTCATGTCGTGTAGTGCGGACAGCACTATTCGCGTGTGGACTCTGAAAGAAGAGGATGGACAGGACGAGGAACAGAAACCGCAACATGCCTGGTCGGGGCTAGGTGCGATACCGAACACGATGCGACGATCTCTGAAGGAGGAGTGGGAGTGCACTGCCATACTGCCAAAAGTACACTCAAGAGAAATCTATTCGATCGCGTGGAGCAAGGAGTCGGGGCTGGTGGCGAGCACAGGGGGTGATGGCCTGATAGTGCTGTATCGGGAGACATACGAGCAGAACAAGGGGCGGGCAGAGGAGAACGAAGTGGAGGAATCAAGTATGGAATTGGACGGCGAGGAGGTCCACAATCAGACACGACGACAGGATGGCAAGAAGGAGGGGGTATGGGAAGTGGCAGCAAAGCAAGGGAAAGCACATGGGCCTTGGGAGGTCAACCATGTGACCTGGTGCAAGCGCTACGATACGGGGTGTCCGCCTGAGCGCAGGGGAATCGAGGAGATGCTAGTCAGTACGGGCGATGATGGGGCTGTGAAACCGTGGCAGATCGCGCTGCCTGGGACGGACACGTAGGGCTGGGCACTTGGAGATACTGTTTGTCTTCCAATTTTTCTCGGGGGGGTTGAGGGGGAGGAAGGTCTGGCGTACGTGCTCTGCACGAAGCCTGGAGAGAGCTAGATGCGCGATACCCATCCCATGCTTTGCTTGGGAATCAGAAAGAATAGCTAAGGATTTGCCTTGCCTAGTCTCTGGCCACACATAGTCACGATACTCTTACCTTTCACTCATGGCGGAACGTGGAGCTGGGTTGCTGTCACAATGCGATCCAGGGGACCAGTCAATGCGTCTCCAAACGCCATCTTTGTCTTCGAGAATATGCCATCATGAATCTCCAAAGCAAATCTCTGAAGACATTCGGTTCCGCCTTTTGGGTCGTAGCCTCTTTTGCTGTGTAAGCTTAGCTACGTCACCTCTGAAACTTCTTTCTAAACTCAGTTCGCTCAACATGTCCCGCTGCTCATACTATCTGCCCTTGAACATTGTTGCTCCGGGCTTTGAACAAACCTGTGGCTGAGGCGTGGCTGGCGTGATTCAATTGCGATGTAGCGAGGTTAGGGTCGAAATGGTCAAGGTATTACTTATACAAGATCCTCACATCATGGCGTTGTTCTAATTTCATCCACCTAGCGACTACCTAGTCGCTGAGAACCTACTTCTGACTCACCCCTATTTCTACCACACCTGTCAACCACCCCGTTCAGAGAGGTCGGAGATTAAATATTAAATCCTTGATCAAACGACGAGCTCATATTTTCTTGTATTTCTCTCTCATGATCTATTTGAATGACCACGATGACCCACTAGAACTGGCAGCGGTGGCTTTAGACCCTCCCACCGATTTATCCTTCTGTTGTTCACCCATCTTATTCTGGGCAGAACTCATCGGCTCGTCAAAGCCGCATAGGGCACGCATGTACCGGAGACGCATGGCGGGTAGACTCTAATTTCCAAAGAACATGGCGCGGGTGGCCGTGATTTGTCAGTATCTCTTACCTCTCGATGAACCCAAAAAAACTGTTTTGGTGGGGTTGTCTTGCTGTAGGCTAATGGTAGGGAAACGAGGTGAACCGGAGGGGGAAAAAATCAAAGGCTGGACCAACCTCGCCGGCTCGGATGGCGGCCATGGTCAACAACTCGGGGTTTTCGAGCATCTGTGCAGCATGTCTTTTTCGTTCCTGCTCGGCGAATGATTCTTCCCTCCATCTGTTCCAGCTATTAACGGAGTGCGCCTTGATAATCAGGGATTGTTCCCAGGGTTTTCTTCCTCCACTTTATCAATCACCTCAAACCCGCAGGAAGAAGAATAGAACATGGCTTGTCCATCGCCCTCTCCCCATTCCCCAGATTACGATGTGGAGAGCGGAATAGATACGGGGATACTCACCCCCTCGTACCACCCCTCCCATGTCCACTGCGGCCCCCACCCTCACCCTCGTCCCAGTCCATATCATCATCGTCCTCGTCATCCTCGTCCTCAGAGTACTGATACGGATCTTTCCCTCGTGCCTGGCGATCGCGCATAGCGGCAGTGATGCCCCCTGGCGCCGAGGTCCGGTCTGAGGCCGTGGTCTTCTGGTGCTGCTGCTGTGGCGGCAGAGAAGGTGGAGGGAGATGTGGCTGAGACGGAGCCGTCGGTAAGGGTTGGAAGGTGGCGCCGCTATGTAGCAAGCTCGTGAAGGGCACTACGTCATCGGTGGGGTTACTCTCTACCATGTTCGCCATGTCCAGGGGGCTGAGAGGTGGATGTTCTGGCGTCGATGGCATGATTCTTCTGTTTTGTTGATTTCCTCTGCAATGCTACCGGTATAAAGCGAAGGCAGTGATGATTTGAGAGATGGGTTAAGGCAAGATAAATGGTTGTGAAGTCGGGAAGGATAGAGGTGATGGGGTGTGAGGGCGCGAGGGTGAACAGCTCAATCAACATCAGTGTATTTTCAATCTTTGAGAGCTTGTGCAAGATGCAAAGGCGAATCGATGTCGGACTCGGTTTGAGATTTCTTTTTGTATTTCCTGTCCAAAGTTTCTTTTGATGGTAGACCACGCTGGTGACGGTATTATCTAAAGTCAATTGATGAGAGGGCCGTTTGCAAGCTCTGGAAGCTGCGGATGTATGGGCTTGCTTGCGCTGCAATAATGGTACCTACTTCAGTTGAGTTACCGACACTTACAATGTTCAATGGCGTTCATTTCCAACCTGAACCGCTCGTACATGCGTATGGCGCGCATTAGTGTTGGTGAATTGCTCAATCACTCAAAAGACCACCCAACACATTCAGAGTGGCTTGCTTGGATGCCGGCGCTAGGGCAGTGTCTCCCATTCGAGGAACCGAACTTGTTGTCCCAGTTCATGCAATGTTCATTTCCTTCTTCGTTCCACTGCTCCTACACAGTACTTTCACGATGTTACTGTACTATGTAGACTGCCACAGGACCGCACTCCCGTCTACCCTTCCATCTTGATCCTACCTACAATCCTGTACACAGTAATGCGACGAAAAGTCACGTTCAGATACTGGCTTCATTGTGCAGTACAGTACTGCGGTATTTCCTGGACCCTTGCATACCCCGGCGGTGCCACAGTATTCATGGAGCGAAGCAGGGGGAGAAATCTCTGTTCGCCCTGAGTAGAATCTCGATGTTTCGAAAGGACACTCATGATGCGCGCCGCAAGAGCAATATGCAGCGACAACGAAGGCTGAGTAGCTATCTAGATAATCACCGATGTAAAACCAGCAATTTTTTTTGGGGGGTGTGCTGCGCAACTCCGGTGTCTTGTTGCGACCAAAGGACTAGCATGTTCGTAGACCTCGGCCGTGATGGAGACTCCAGGTACTGCGCTCGCTGCGTCGTGAAAAGAGCGTTCGAAAATTTATGGAAACCTGAAACCTTCCCGATCCCATTCACTTTCGCAATGTGTCGAATACTGTACTTGTTGGGCCTTCTTACGGCAAAGTCCACGGACTTGTCAGTCCAAACCCGTAGACTTTGCCGTAAGGAGGCTCCACAAGCAGGTCAACGGGCTTCTCCCTCAGACGCCATCGTCAACAAGACTGCAAAAGCATGGATCAACTTTAGGCCTGGTCTGCGTTCTTTCCGTCACCCCATCGCAAGCAGCTCCCCAGTTTGATCGTATTGATCAATTTTATATTTCCTGGTTGATGAGAAAACTGTAAAAAAAAAAAAAGAAAATTCAGTTGCCCAGTTGCCTTTCCCAAAACATGGTAGTCCTATCAAATCTGCAAGCTTTCTGATCCTTCAGCAAGGCCTTGCTGCTGTGCACATCCTCGAGCTCCATCAAGGATTGTTAGGTCAGGGATAGGGAACGTCAAGATAAGTCTACGGGGGTATTTTGGCGATGTTCCATGGTTCCGAGTCGGAGAGACCGGAGGACTGGCTACCTAGACTCTTGGAAAGATATCATAGTAGGTTCTTCTATTCCTTTGCAGTTCGCCGCTTTCGTGCTGCGCACCGATACGGGTGGCCGAATCTTGTAAGGGTTCGGATCCGCCCAAGAGGAGTGGCGGCCAAACTCTACGCTGATTCTATCGTTGTACACACAAGAGATTTGGCGTCTGTTTCTCGTCGCTCCATTCAGTTTCTTAACTTGGCACCTAGAATATCCCATGCTGCTGATCGTCCCATGGTTTATTGAGCTCCAGCTATCTTGGGTTGCCCTGCCTGCCTGCTAGGTATGCCGGTGGTTACATCCCAAAGCCTACAGTATGGGCTGGCCTTTTTCTATTGTTTCACCTTTTTTTTTCTTCAGCGTGGAGGTACCTCCTCTCTCGGGCTCCACAAGTGGTCAAAACGTCACCAAACTTTTATATCACTCTACCTACAGACGCCTACAGATTATCGATAGGACGGAGGTATCTCCACACCAAGAAAAGGCCAGCCTAAAATGATCGGACTTAGCCGACCGTGCGGCTTTGAGATTCGACCGCCATGCATGCTAGACCCCCGGGCCTTGGCTGACAGCGACATGTCTTGGGTGATCTGACATTCCTTATCAACGCTTCGGAAAGGCC
The DNA here is from genome assembly GCA_025802455.2 of Iodosphaeria phyllophila. Taxonomy (NCBI): domain Eukaryota; kingdom Fungi; phylum Ascomycota; class Sordariomycetes; order Amphisphaeriales; family Iodosphaeriaceae; genus Iodosphaeria; species Iodosphaeria phyllophila. The sequence continues at coordinate 2,652 of JAOYMO020427874.1, read as the reverse complement.
CGTTCAGGAAGATGTCCAGGTCGATGGCATGGCTCAATCAATGGCTTGGACTCGCCCTACCTTGTGACATGTAGTACATATGGAAAGCCTCCTCACTTTATTTATAGGCCCACCTGAAATAGGGCTCCGAGTTTCATCTACTGCAAGCAATAGCCCCGATACCGAATTTCCTAAGGCTTTGTAAAATCCCGAAAACCACTTCGGTCTTTCGTTTTCTCACCCAGAAAACCATGCAAATCTCGCTTTTCGTCGCAACAGCAGTCTGCTTTCTACGGCAGCCGGTTCTGGCGATTCTATGGGCAGAAGTGCCCCTAAATACCCATCGCCATGTACCCCGCGGTTTGCAAACAAACGACACGCCTCATACCTCTTTCCGTGGATCTACCAGGCTGATTCGACGCGCTTCTCGCCCTTCTGGGTTGAACGTTGACCTGACGGAACTAGACCCGGCAGCTCTCAAGGATGCACGTTCGATGTTGCTGAAAATATTCGAAGACCTTTCGATAGGCCGAGGTTCTTCTGGTGATCCAGTTTCTGGTTCTACCAATGTAATCGATAGGATTGATGAGCAACAAGGAGAATCAGAGGATGGGGTCGGGCAATCCAGGGATAAGTTAGGAAAGGCCCCCTTAAGGGCGGAGTTAGAGAGCCGAGGACTAGTCGACGGGGAACCGCTCCCTTCAAGTTTCGCTTTCCCGTTACATAATTATGAGGTGGAAACGCTTGATGCCATCAAGAATTCATTTTGGGAAACAGCTATCGGAAGGGGTACATTCAAGAGAAATGTCTTCCTTTGTGGCCCATTGTCAACCGGGAAGAGTAGCGCAGACACAGAACCGAGTCTTACTGAATTGCCAGTATACCAGCAAGTCATACGAGAACTAGAAAGAGCTGCCGGTCAATTTTTCGGGTATGTCAAACTAGAGCGCAGAGAAGGAAGTACATCTGGACTTACTTTGACCGTTTCCGATGAAAGTGAGTTTCCCTGGTCGTATCTATGCTCAAGCTAATGATATATAGTGCATCTCAAGGGGGAAAATAAGTTGCAGAACCAAGAACATGAAGAAGAGCTAAGATCGGGAAAACCCTTGCAAGTGAGTAGAGGAGAAAAGTATATCTGCTGCACGCAAATGTCTAACCGCAAGACAGATTACAAGACGTCAGATTGTCAATTTCAAAAGAGTTGAAGAAGGCGAACACATTCCCATATTACCAGGGGTCAAGGAATCGCGTGACTCTCCTCTTGAAAAGTTCTTCTCCAGTAATGTTCGCAGATCTCAATTACATTATCACAATGGCAGGCTTGTTGCCGTGCAAGATGATCACGGCAGGTTCATTTTCATAGAACCGGAAGAAAGCTTGGATCCCGACGCCGTACTCCTGGAGGCGCTTGCAGATATCGGCATTCGTGATTACGACGCTCTCGGTAGCTTTTATGTCTATTCTTCAGACTTACCAAAGCTCGATGCGTTCCTGTCTGATTCCGATAAAGACTTAGATATACCAAAGGACTCTTGGGGGAATAAGAGGTATCCGAGAAACTCAAGTATCGGCCGGAGAATAATGGGCAGCCCAATAGATCTCGATAACGCCGCACTCAAAGAGAGCCCATCAAGCACTGGCAAAAAGGGTGCCGGCAATAAATCTCCTGCTAATAAGGGAGGCCGTGGTAAGCATAGAGTTGGTGGGCAAAGTTCCGACGACAAAAGCTTGGATATTCGTCCCATTAAATTTCTTCGGAAACTTGAGCAGAGAACAGAAGCTCCTATTGAAGAGATATGGCTGCATCGCTACGACGGAGGTAATAGAGCCCTTCTGGCTGTGAGACGTCGAGCGCCCAAGGGACCTTAGTGAGTTCTTTTCACCGAATTTGGCTGGCCTCTCTCTATTATTCCTAGTATACGTCCACGTCAGCGCTGATCTTACCAGGTTCAGGAGGACTCTGAGCAATATACCAGTAGCTGCGCGACGCCCCCGTCCCCAGGCCAGCAGATGAGCAAACCGACGATTAGCACATGTGCACTTTTAGTTCTAAATCGCGCTTCCCCGTCTCTGAGACTGAAGACATGAAATGAGCTTAGCGGCGCGATGAGCAGCCGGTGGGCAACTTTTATTGTAAACATCTGCTCTGGTTCGCGGCTATGGGTTATCTGGACTGGGCTTGGCGGCGTTAGAAGCTAATAGGAGGATGGACATTCTTTGGATTTTACACTGAACCATGCAGATTTGTAGTCAGTAGCACTTGAGAAGATTTCGAACTCGAAGGGACGATCCAGCTTGCACGTAGAAACGTAGGAAGCATGACAGTCTCGCTGTAAGGTAGTAGAAGGGTAAAACTTAGACCAAGGTTCATGCGTATAATTAGATCGAAAACAAAGCACGAATTCTGTCTTCCAGAAACATCCTTTCTGTCCACAGAAAATGTAGCAACGTGAGAAATCTAGCTCTAGTGTAGTGCGCGCCAGTGGCCATGCAAAGTAAGTAACATCAACTGTAAGTTTAGTATCCTTCGGAGTAATCCCTTGTCCGCAATATCGTCAAAGTCGAGATGTCCAGCTCTCTCAGAGAGAATCTCCTCATCCCGCCCGCGGGGGATAAGTGCATTAAATCTCTCTCTCCCCCCCCCCCCCCCCCCCCCCCCCCCCCACCCCC